>WHWC01000047.1:0-52219 GCA_019426215.1 Buddleja alternifolia | reverse complement strand
GTGCTCTGTTAGAAAAATTTCATGTTAGATGTTTTGATGATGACAAGATAGGATTCAATGTTAGACCCCAAATAAAATGTAAGTTTATGTTTTCATAGATTATTGTTTAAACGTTTGAAAGTTTGTAATTGTTATTTTGTTTAGGCTTGTCATTTTTATCTTTGTAGATTTTAGACTAAGTATTAGATACTGAATCGCTAATAGAACTTTAGGTGAGTCTATTAGAGAAGAAGTTGAAGATCAGCGTCTGAAGTCAACCAGAGATGAAGATTTGTTTCTTACCGTCCGTCAAACGCTAAAGGACTATTTCAGGATTTATAGATCAAGCGCTCAAAGCACTTAAGCGACCAATGTCAGATTCACCTGAAATAAATCCTCAAGTCATGAAGGACTTAAATGCAATCATTCAACGGACATTTATTTTCAACGGAAAATAAATTCAAATGCATTAAATGCCTGATAAGAGCATTGAATGTGATAAAATACTGTGACTTGTGGACAAGCCACCTTTTTGACTAGACTGTCAGAACTTTAGAGTTTATAGTTGCTCCCATCCAATCGGTGCCAGCAGATTTTCAGGAATGTCAGGTTTTAGGTAGAATCATGCGCCGCGTGAGAGGCACTCTCCTACATGTGTCCAACGGACAAATCCCAAGAATTGCCTATAAATACCTTACCTTCAGCAAACCCCAAAAGTACGGTACATAATATTACAAGAGAAAATTACGTACATGCACAAGAAAAACTTGCTTAGAAACAGCTTAGAAACTCCATAGCTAAAATTCCTTCAAGCTTTTTATCTACATTCCAGACAGTCACAAATATCTCAAACCTCTTCCAAAAAAGAAACCTAAATTCCTATTGAGATATTCCAAGTTGTTTCATCTTCCCAAAAACAAGCAAAACCTTGTGACAAACCTTTAACCTTTCATCTGAGTGAGAAAGTTGTTGAAACCCCTTTTCAAGCAGTATTTCTGAGTGAGAGAAGCTTGTAGAAGACGATCTTCATTGGTGCTGAAATCTGTGTGATCAAGGAGCCAGAGATCTTTTTCATCCTTTACTATCTTGTAGAATATTCTGTGTGATTCTTTGATAATCATCCTAGTAAATTCTTCCAAGTGAAAAAGGAGAAGAAGGACGTAACTGGGATTACATCACCCAGTGAACCTTATATATCTTGTGTCATTTATATTTTATTGTCTTATTTTCATATTACATCATTCATTCTGAAAAAGACAAGTAAAATTGCAAAGCGATTAATTAACCAATCGAACGCTAAAAATCATTTCCGCTGTGCTAACCCTGATTAAGCGATCTAAGCGTTACCCTACTTTGGTAAATTGCTAAAATCACTAAGTCTAAGTTATCTTTACTGAAGCGCCTGACCCAAGCGCTCAGCTTTCTAAGCGTTCAAATCTTTAAAAGTGATACGAATTTTTGAAGTCGAAAAAGACTTTAGGGTCTATTCAACCTCCCTCTTCTAGACCCTTTCGTATGCCACTTGGGACCACCATGCTCGTTTAGGTCTTTCCAATTCAAGCTCGCTGATTCAAAATAGACAACACCGTGGATTAAATCTCTTGACAGTGATCTATGGATACAAGACTTTACCAATGCGTTGCACCTTTTCCATTGAGGAAATAATTTTGAGGTTTCTCCTAGAGCCTTGCAAGAACCGTCGATAAATCCAATTTTGTTTTTAGCCTCAAGAGCAACAATTACTTCTCTGCTCCATATTTTGTAATTTTCTGATCCACGCAGAACTTCTGTCACAAGATCTAGATTAGGCGTGTTAGATGGATGAAGATACAACGGATTCTGGAAATCGATCGCTGGAGAAGAATTTTGGGGGGTGGCAACTGCAGTTTTAGGATCAACCATTGATCTAGGGTTTGATATGAAACGCAGCGGACAAGAACAGGATCAAGAACGAAAAATCTATTCAATCGATAAGATGGATGGTGAACAGAGAACAAAGCTCTGGTACCATGTTAAGAAGATGAATTCTCCATGGATGAATGGAGAAGAAACATAAAAGGAAAAGAGAGAGAATATTGAGAGAGGATTTTTTTATTAACGGTCATAATCTGAATAATGAGAATGCTCTTGTACAAATAGTTAATCAGGGTATTTATAACTAATACTTGGTACGTGTCGAATGCACCAAAATATAATTACTGTTCTCACAAGAATTTGTAGTACTCATAAGTCCAGGTCGAACCCTAGAGATTGGTTGATCAAAATAATATTCAATGGGGAGGTTTGTTTGATGAATTAATAATGACAGGAATTAAATAGGAAGTTCAATAAATGTAAAGCATCGATTCAAGGATAGTTCGTTCTTCAATTCAAGTTGATCATAGACACCTAAAATACTATCTATTCTTTGATTACTTAGCCAAGAACATAAATAACCAGCTATTTATATCCCTATTAACTTTCGTATATCATTAACCAAAGTCCAGCACCCGGTTAAATTCTTATTATCAACTGACTCGGTATTAAGCAATCCTAATCATGTTAATAATAGCATAACGAATTAGAAGCGACTAAGGATAAACAATAGTTTAAGCAAGCGCCAACTATTTAATTTACTCTAATGTTTCCCTTAGGTTATCAACGAAAATTGGGATCCTAATCATGAAAACCTAATTGCTACATGCACAAATCAAACATAACAATTACGGATTATGAAGATTTGTTAGCAATAGATTGTAATAGATAATCAACTAATGTGCACCTTAGATTATTATCTAAACAAGCATGAACATTAAGAATAAGAAACAAAAGATAATCAAACCGTAGATAGATAGATGAAGCTCCGTGTCTCACAACATGTGAATCAAAATGAACTCCCTTGAATCGAAATAAAAACTTAGCTACTCATAATTGTAAGCATAAAACTTGAAAATACTATTTTTCTAACTCTCTTCTCTTTGTTTTCTTCTTATTTTTGTTGTTGTACTTCAACTCTTGCAAGACATATATATAGGCAATGAAAAGATGACATAATCATAGAGAGAATATATTCTCTCTTCCTTTATCAAGACATGGAGAATATATTCTTCCCTTTAACATCAAAGCATGGAGAATATATTCTTCCCTTTAACATCAAAGCATGGAGAATATATTCTTCTCTTTAACATCAAAGCATGGAGAATATATTCGTCCCTTTACATTCTGATTTGTCGCCTCTACTTCATCGAATCTGACTTTGACTCCTTCTAGACATTTGTAGCTTTATGTGTCAGCTTTCATTTCCAACTGGCCTTGACTGAATCTAAGACACATAACTCTAGGTATGAATTTTTCACCAAAGCTGCGCATTTCAGTCCAGTCCAGAACAGAAATCTTCATTAAATTCTTCAACACTTTCGAGCCCTTTAACTTCCGAACTGGGTCTGGACTTCTTCATAAGACATATAGGCCTTTGTCTTAGCTTTCCAACTAGATAAAATTCAATAGAAACTAATGTCTGCATCTCCAGATATATCAGTATTTCCGAAACATCGCCAAATCTGTCATTTTGATTGAAATTGATATTTTGCACTTCAAATCTTGCCCAAATCACAAAATGAGATAAAATCAGTTCCAATGGCCATATAATCACAATAAAATGCTAAAGATAGAGGTAATAAAATATATAAATATTGCACTTATCAATACTCCTAACTAAAGGTACAACCAATAAAGGGAAAAGTACAACTCTTAATAGATTCAGCAGTCCTATCCCACCACGAGTGCCCAAAAATATAATTGATGAAGATTTCAATAGAACAACCATTATTATGTTCTCTCCAAAGATGATGTACGGATAGAGTGAGGAGTTGATCTTAAATTGAAATTGCTTTGAGAAGAACTAAGCGGTAGTGGCAAGGATGATGATTATAAATTTTGGTGATGTCAATTGGATATTTAATAATAAGCTTTCTGATCAATAGCAAGGCTTAGGCACAAACTCAATTTGGTTTTCTCTTTTCGGGTGTTCTCTTTCGATTTTGTTAAAGAGGCCTATTTATACACAAATAAAGTACATGTGAAAGAAAAGATAAAAGGTAAGACAAAATCTTAGGAATTTCAAACAGCTAATTAATTACACTAATCTTGCTTGATTGAAATCACAAATCTTATAGATTAAGTGATTAGAAATCTTTCCAATTATTTTTTGAAATATCCCAAAAATAAGATACTATTAACCAACAATCCCCCACATATTTCAAAAAGTAAAACTCAAGATATATAGGGCAGGGCGGAAGGAACCGGAGAGAACATGTGAACGTAATGCATAAACATTGGTGCCTTTTGAGCTATGAACCAATACATAGGGTAAATAAGTGCTAATTCACATGGATTTGGTGAAATGCAATATTTCTTTGAACCTTGTCCTTCTATGTAAATAAAGTTACTTATCACCCACATAACATTCAAATAGGGGTTGTTCAAACGCGGTTTGGCACTTTTTCTCGGCCGTACACCACTCCCGATTTCATGAGTACTCTAGAGAACATGCCCAAGTTCTCATGAGAGGCGGCCCCACCTCTACACTCATATAGGTGAATTCATCAAGTGTGTACCACAGTCAAACACACCACCCAATTCAGGGCTATGAATCCATTAATAGCATTTGCTCAACCTCATGGTTGCAGTAATACACTATCATACACCTTAGGGATGAATACATTAATGATAGATAGTGTCCCAGTAAATTTATCAATGACTTGTTATTACCCATATGAACCTACTCCATGGGATCACCAATCACATAGATTAGGTTACCATCATTGTTTACTTTCACAATAGGCATCACATTATCCCCCTCGATGTGTTTGCCACTATTTCACTATTTAGTGGATTAGTAGGAGATCCAGTCGGTTTTATCTCCAACCTCACACATACATGAATACAATTCTCATTGTTTTGCAATTGCCTCAAAATTTTATATCTCAATTGTATATGCCTATTCTCAATAGGTCTTACTTCATGCCTTCGCTTCTTAGCTTGGCAGTCACCTATAATATGCCTTCTTTTGGTAGGTCTTCTCTCAACAACGATGTAACTAGTCTCAAAGAGATATTCACAAAGAGCCTTGGAAGCGACGCATGTTGATTTCTGCCTTTTTCCGAGGTAATAAACTTAGATTCCTCAGCGAATCGAGTAATATAACTTTGCTTTGATGGTTTCCAAGACATTATATCTTTCTTGTAGAGAACACATCTACTTACGACATTTTTCGTCTCATAATTAAAAATTTGTCCACATCGTTGTACCACATAAAATAAACCAAACGAAGTTTAAAGTACCATCAAGATGGTAAAGAACACCACATAATCCTCATAAGGATACCAAGTGTTTCCGTTCGGTTTAGTACATGAACAATATTTAAGTATACAACAACTAATTTTGCACGTAAAACATCTAATGATTTGATCACCCACAGTGATACACTATTACTAAGTGTCACTCTCAAATAATGTGGTGTGTACATAGAATATTGAAATCACATTGACTATAATTTCTCAGGACATTTTTAGCAAGGTGTTTAGGGACAATCAGAACCCATAAATTAGTTTCACCAATTGTATTCCCATCACTTTGCATAAATCTTTCAAGTTTTCTCATCAAATTTGTAGATTCATCCCAGCGACTAGATTATAACAAGATCACATATAAGCATAGACATGGTACATATTACTTGTGATCAAACAGTTTATTGTTCACACAAATCCTTTTACTTTTTCAATTTTATTTATGAGCAAAAATAATGTCGAGAAAATTCATAAAAACTAATAGTACTTGTCATGATCCATCGAGTGGAGTTCATGGCCCCAAATTCCAATGAATTAAACTCAACAGTTCAAATTCTCTTGCAATTATAAACTTCAACCAATTTTATCATCACTAGTTTAAAATCATTCAAAATCTCATTTGTTATTATTATTTACCAGAGTGAATTCTTCAACATGAACCATGAAAACTTCGAGGCACACAATTCAAGTCACATTTGAATTCAACCATATCATAAAGTATCACTTGTAATAATATGCATTAATGCCATACTGATGTAGTCAAGCCAACAAGCAGTTAAAGATGCATAGGCATTTTCGTTCAGGTCATATGAGACCATCAAAATAAACTTCAATATTCTCTTCCCCACAATCACATTGAATTGAAAAATGAATTTAACCCCCACAGTTCCAAGTAGGGTTATTATCAATAGTATATTACAGGAAATCTACACACGTAAATAGCAATTTTTCAAGCATACTTCACTAAATATATTATTTATTTGTTTAATCTTGTGTGTGTTAGTGTACAGCATGGTGTTTAACATACAACTAGCAAAATAAATAAGAGACCCAGATTATAGTTGGCTCTTGCTCGCCCACCATGTACACTAACCTCCTATTGTTTCACTCTACCTTTAAGAAAGATTGTAGGAAATATTGGAAAAAATTAACAAATATATCAACAAAATTAAATATCGATAACTAAAGCAGGACATTAAGATAAATAGAGAAATTGAGAAAATTGAATTTGGACTGAGGCGTGCAAACCACTATCCTCAAAGGTAGATTTTTGTCCCTCGGAGTCAATTGCCTCGGTGCATTAGGTCACTGACGGTCTACCGCCAGGATTCAGCAGTCCTCTCCCACCATGAGTGCACACACGTTGGTGAAAATTTCAATAGAACAACCCTTATTATGTTCTCTCCAGAAATGATGTACGGATAGAGTGAGGAGTTGATCTTAAATTGAAATTGCTTTGAGAAGAACTAAGCGGTAGTGGCAAGGATGATGATTATAAATTTTGGTGATGTCAATTGAATATTTAATGATAAGCTTTCTGATCAATAGCAAGGCTTAGGCACAAACTCAATTTGGTTTTCTCTTTTCGGGTGTTCTCTTTGGATTTTGTCAAAGAGGACTATTTATACACAAATAAAGTACATGTGGAAGAAAAGATAAAAGGTAAGACAAAATCTTAGGGATTTCAAACAGCTAATTAATTAAACTAATCTTGCTTGATTGAAATCACAAATTCCATAGATTAAGAGATTAGAAATCTTTCCAATTATTTTTTGAAATATCCAAAAAACAAGACACTATTAACCAACAATGTAACGTTGGTATAATACTCTTGTATATCTATTTTTCACGTTTAATATTATTTTATTTAAAATTATCTTATTATGTGTAAAGTCTTTTAAAAAAACTCAATGCCATTAAACTTTCCACGACAAACATCGTAACGTAACGTGGAAAAGTACTCCCACCACGTCATATCTTCCAAGTACTACAACCTACAGTTTTAGGCTTTTAAAGCAATACTTGAAGATATAATTAATTTATTTTTTTAATTCTTTTTTTATATATTAGACTGAGAGTTATACATCGTGCACTAAAAATGTCTAGGGGCATTATAATAATTAACATACCCGGCTCTGGCCGGGGCGCCACCCGTGGACCAAGTCCGCAGTTAATATACTAATCAAGTCCAAAAGGGTTGACGATGCAATAAGATTACTTAGGTTATTCTAATAGTCTAAGGGCTAATTTATGGGTATATCAATAAGCCTAGTGGGCTACTGCTAAGGTTGAGCCCATGGCCCACTACCAGCTCTATATAAATATATTAGAGGAGCTCAAAAAGATTATGATTTACTCTCTCCAGAAAAATCAATTGGCTATGATTGAGAGTACAACCAATACAGAACTACGAATTGACTTGATCCCATATTGTACTTACACAACGAGTGCAGTCTATACATTCATCAACCCCCAACCTAGTTTGTCGTGAGTTGGATTGGATTCTCCATTCCACGCGGTCAATCACGTGACATTCTTTGACGAATTCAATTCCACATGGTCAATCACGTGATATTCATTGACTGACTATTTTTATCATCATCAGTTTGGCGCTGTCTGTGGGACAGCGATCCAGCCACTGTGTATGCAAACTAGGTCTCAAACACATACTACCGGTGATGGGATGATTAACAACCATCAGCCAGCATCTATCGATGAACATCCTTACCCAACGCCCGAGGATCAGCCCAACGCTCAGGGTGTTGCTCAAGACCTCCCAACCCGGCAGGCTAAAGGCAGGGGTCCTGACATACCACCCCCAGTGAACGAGCAAAACGCGCCTCCTGCAATACCCGCAGTGATTCCATCCCCTGCCACTAAGGTGTTCGAGATCACTCAAGAGGCACTACTTGCTCTCGTTGAAGATGCATCAGTGTGGGCAGCAGCGTGGGGAGTCCAGCAATATGCCCTTGCACACCCTTCACGAGCAACACCCGTTCCATAAACTAATAGGGGCCAAGACCTCGACGCATGAAGCCCTCAAGAGGCACACCTACCTCAGGAGAAGGGGCCACAAGATCCACCCCCTCCGTCAGTACGCAGGGGTCAGGAGCCTCGAGAAAAGAGTCACTCCCACAGAGTGGAGCCTAGCCAATCCCCCCGCCGACGTTAAGAATCCTTGATAACCGGAGGAGTTGGATCAAGGCGATCTAACTCTCCAGTGAATGGGGCAGCGCGTGGAAAGGAAGAGAATAGTGTGGTCTCACCGCATGAGAGGCCACCTCGAGGAAGAGACCGAAGGCCAACACCCTCAAGGTCACCACGTAGAGATTAAGCATCCTTGACCCCCGAAGAGACCTTGCTGAGGTGCGAAGGTCGGTGTAGGCACTCACCCTGCCGTGGTGAGAGTTTAGATTACCATGGAAGATATGACGATATGCAGCTGGTGTCATTAGTTGTAGCACCCCCTAAGAGAAGTTCGTTTTGCCCGGCAGTCTTAGTAGAGTCTTTACCGCAAAGACTTAAGATACCCCATCTGAGTGAGTATGAGGGAGCCTGAGACTCTCAAGAACACGTTGACAAGTTCATTGCCAAGGCTGACATGTATGACTTCAATGATGCAGCCTACTGTACTATTTTTTGGAACCACCCTCTCTGGACGGGCGCTTAGCTTGTTCAATCAACTGTCTGCCGGCACCATCACCAACTTCAAGCAGCTGACCAAGCGCTTCCTCAATCACTTCTCTATGAACAAGAAGTACCCCAAGAAGGCATCTTTCTTGTTCACAGTGGTACAAAAGGATGTTGAATCTTTGAGGGAATACGCACAGCGTTTCTCCAACGTGGTGTTAAAAGTACCGCGCGTCAACCATGAATTGCTATCAGGAATAATGCAGATGAACTTACAAAATAGTAAGTTCAAGGAATCTATAGCTGGGAAGCCGCTATCAACAGTTGAGAAGTTGTTGTCCAGAGCTGAAAAATATATACGAATTGAAGAGACCATTGGACTAATTAAGAACGAGGGTGGTGGAAATAAGAGAAAGGCCAAAGATGATGACAAGATGCCTGAGTCCAAGGAGCATAAGCCCATGCCTCCTTCGGGGTTTGCTGAGTATACCCCATTTACACTCCCAACGGAGCAAATCATAGCCATCGCTGAGCAACAAGGAATAGTCCAATGGCCTAAGAAGATGAAGGACAACCCTAGCCTCTTTAAGTCGAAGAAGTACTGTCAGTTTCTTTAGGACAGGGGTCACATGACCGAGGAATGCCATCACCTACAAGTGGAGATAGAGAAACTAATTAAGAGAGGATACCTATAAGAAGTAGTTGCCCGACCCGGATCAACCGTTCAAACATTCCCAGGACCGAGGGGTAGAGATGAAAATAAAGTCAACCCCCCAAAGACGGACTCAGAGATGGATCATCCCCCGGTGAGTGGAATCATAGGGGTAATCTTGGGAGGCCCAGCAGGGGGAGACTCGGTGAGTTCAAGGAAGGCTTCGCTAAGGGCAGCGTCAGGACTGCACACCATCAACTCCCCACGTGGGGAGCAAATTAACCAAGTGGAACTAAAGAGTCCAACCATAGAGTTTAGAGTGAAAGACCTGGAAAATGGCATCTCCTTGGTTAACAATGCCTTAGTAATATAGGCAATCATATCCAACTTCTGGATAAAGAAGGTTTTAGTTGACAGTGGGAGTTCAGTAGGCATAATATTCTACAATGCCTTCACCCAACTACAAGTGGACAATGCTCAGCTCCAAGCAGTCAACACCCCCTCACGGGATTCATGAGAGAGATTGTGGAAGCATTAGGGGAGGTGTCTCTCCCTATATCTCTGGGCGCATTTCCTCCCCGTTTTACCAAAATGGTTAAGTTCCTAGTGGTTAAAGCCCCCTCCACTTACAATATCATATTGGGGAGGTCGAGCTTAAACCTTTTTCAAGCTGTCATAACTACCCTCCATATAAAGGTCAAATTTCCCACCACCATAGGAACGGGGGAAGTCGTTGGAGATGTGAAGTTAGCGAGGGAATGTTACGCTAAGGCCTTGAAGAAGCCTCAGAGAAAGCATGACTTCAGTGATCCCAGTGACATGGGGAAACAAATCGCCATTAACTTAATCTCACAGTGGAGAACTCACTTGGGGGGGCAGGACCAAATCAGTCCACACTTGGTCAAAATCCCAGTAGTCAAATGCCTATGAAGAGGATCCGTGCCACGATATGCCACCCCGAGAAGACAATGCCTATTTTGTGAGTACGGCACCCGCCACTAATAGAAAAGACTCCAAAGCGACGGGCGCACCGGCTTTGGATACCAAGAGCGAGATGAGCCCCCATGGGGAACCATTCCCCAAACTTGACAAAGTATTAGGCCCCATGAGGCCTTAGCAGGTAACAAGTCAAAAAACTATCTTATTTCCCATTTTACTACTAGACAATTTTGAGTTGGCCACGAGCCAAGTGTAGGGTAGCGGCGCCCAGTAGCATCGCCTACCGTTTACTTTAAGTTTTGAGGTGCCAATGTGCACCAGCATACATTGTCATTTTGAGGTGCCTATGTGTACCCCTCTTTACGTTTTGCATTGATGGTTGAATGCTTTATTTATTAAGTGTTGAGTAACGCCTATTCTCATTATAATGTGATGAAAGTTATCTTCATTTGACAACATGCTAGCACATCCAATGAATGTGTATTACATTACCACTGGTGATTTAACAACACCCAAAGCAAATGCTCCTCGGAACCATTGCTTCCAACCGAAGCTACTTCATAAAACTCAAAGCCCCTTTTTTTAGGCTAACATAGGTGGAGAAATAAATGTCCCCTGAACCCTTGAGAGTTCGATCGAGACTAGCCCACCTTAAGGTCCTTCCAGCATTACCGAAAGGGTACGAGGTTTGAAAAACTACCTCCCTCCTACGTGGAATCTGGATCGAGATCATACCAATATAACCAAGGTGACATCTCACTCTCATACTAATGTAGCTAGGTTGATAATTCACCTCATACTACAAATAAATGACTGCTAGTGTCAAGCGGGTACCATGTACTTGGGGCATATCCAACTACAAAAGGTATTTTACTTGGCTTATTTCGGCTGTGAGACCTATTGTCTTACTACTACTGTTAATATGTTTTGACATTGGCCACTGGCCAAATATATGCTTAAGTGCTTGTATCATCCTTATTATATTGTTATGTTTTTAAAGACCTTAAATACTTGAACGTTTCACCAACATTTTGGGAAACAAACATAGCAAAATGACCTCTTGGAGCTAGAAAAGTCTCCGATAGAGGCATTATCATATTACTCGCGACCCCCAACAGAGGTCAATATGGGCGGAACAACAAGAATTCCCCGAGCCACCAAGGACTCGAACGAGGATAGTCCACCAGATAATCCTCCCAGTAATACCGAGAGAGGTTGAGGATCCAAAAAATAATCTCCCCCTTTCCAATAAGGTTCTGGACCGAGATTATACAAAAATAAATACATAGGAGGTAACTCACACCTCCACTTATTAAAAAAAAACATAAAAAGTGGTTACTAATCACGAACTACGCTACTTATCCCATAGGAAGTAGAGAGATTGCACTGAAAACATGGACAATACGTTTTATACTACTTATAGATGTAGATAAGATTTAACTGAAAACTAAATAATGTCTTTTATTATAAATAAGAATAAGTTCATTACAAGAAAGTTGCCCTATCATTCTATCCTCTATGGCATTTGAGGGCATAACCCTAACACAAGTAACATATAAAAACACAACCAACCACAAAATCAAAGCATATGTGGTATAGATAAACTTGAAACCGCATCAAAATACAAGAAAAGAGGTGTCCAAAGGTGTAAAATACAAGCTTAAGAGTAATCATAATCCTAATACAGGGGAAGAGGTCTAAATACACTAGGAAACAAAAAAGGAGCCCAAAATAGCAAAAGAAAAAAAGGAAATCTGCTTGAATTGCTCTCACCGCTGAACGCCATGAAGTTCTGCTGGGAACACCTGACGTTTCGTCAAACCACCGAGACATCACGACGTTTCTGCTTGGAATGTACATTTTGCTCCGTTTCGCCCTTTTTCACCCTGTTTCCACTTTTTGCGACCCTCTTTTTGATTCGACCTCTAACCCAACAATCTTTCACTTGGAGACTGATAAAAAGTAATTCGAACTTAAGTTGAACAAACACCTTCACTTTTCATAAGTGAAATTCGATCTAGTTGGAACATCCCCAAACTCAATGGAGATCAACCGAGGCATCACTCCACTTCACCAATTCATCCGCCCCAAGTGAATCGCACTTGACGTGTTTTTTCTTCTTTTCAACCGTTTACAACATTCCCTATCTAGAATCCCTCATCACTGAATACCATGGTGTATCCATCTCGACTCATCTAACCCACGGATATAAGGTTTCTCCTATGACCCGGAACATGTCTCACATCCAGCAACCTAAGTTGCACTTGCAGGTCACCCTTAATAAACGCATCACCCTTCCCCGTTGTTTTTAATGCTTAGTATTTCCCTAAACAAACCTTTTCGAATTTTCCGAAAGCATAGGTGACCAATATTCTATCCTGGGATATAGTGATAAGATGCTCCGGAGTCCAAAATCTAAGTATCCCTTGGATCATCGGTACAATACACCAATACATCGGCATCCTCTTTTGTTACTTGTTAGGAATTTCATGTTAGTTGTTTTGATGATGACAATTAGGACTTTTTGTTAGACCCCAAAATATGTAAGTTTGTTTTCAGCTTTGAAGCATTAGATTTGTAATAGGCTTTGTTTTTATTTTTATTCTAGATTGTTAGGATAAGTTGTCTTAGACTGAGCGTCTGATATGCTCTGAGTGAGTTTATCAGAAGTAAAGATTGAAGACTCAAGCGCCTGAAGTTTGAATAAAGATGAAGATTCCAAGCGTCTAGAATGACCAGCTACACCAAGCGTCACCTTATAGGATAGAAGTGATTCAAGGTTGAATAAGCGTCTATCAATGACTGATTTCACCTGAATTTATTTCTAAATCCAGAAGGAGTTTAATGCAAATATTCTCAATGCATTAAGTGCCAACGGGCATTTAATTCAAATGATTAAATGCTGATAAGAGCATTAAATGTGATAAGCACTTTCAGACGTACGGAGAAGCCACCCTATTGGACTGTCAACTATTCAGAGACTGCAATACCAACTTTTGTGCAGCAGACTTTCAGGAAAAAGGACAAAAGTGGTTCACTCGCGGAAGTGAGAGACACGCGCTCGTGCATGTGTCAAACAGACACTTTTTTCCAAGAATGCCTATAAATAGGACTTCAACAACAAGCCAAACATAGAGAACAATTATCAAGTTGAATTGTTGTTGCATTGAAGTCTCATTCCCTACAATCTCAGAAAAGCCAAAATTTTCAAGAAAATATTCTCTTTGCATTTCTTCAAATCCTGAGACAGTCAACCAATGTCTGAAACATTCTTTTCGAAGAAACCCACATTACTACTGAGATATTCCTAGTTGTTTGAACTTATCAAAATCAAACAAACCTTTTAGAAAAACCCCTATCCAAGCCTCGCGATCTGTGTGAAGTCGAAGTTGGATACTTGCCATATTTTTGGGTGAAAGAAGCAAGGGGATTGAAGTGATTTGGAGCACAAATCTGTGTGATCAAGGAGCTCAAGTCATCGACATCCATCTCTCCCTAATTTGTAGAAGATTCTGTGTGATTCTTTGAGAATCATTTTAGTGGATTGCCTCCAAGTGTTCAAGGAGAAGAAGGACGTAGTTGGGATTACACCACCCAACGAACCTTACAAATATTGTTCTTTACTTTACTTTCAGTATTCATATTGTCATATCATAAACTGATAAAGTAAAACTCAATCAAACGCTAAGCAACTAAATACACTTTCTGTGATGCTAAAGCTTTCAAAGAGAAGACTGTAAAAATCATTCTGCTGTACTAACACTAATCAAAGAAGTGAACGCTCAAACCTATTTGGTTGTAGTATTTAAGTCTTAAAATCTAAGTTAACTTTCTAAAAACAGTCTTCGTTAGACGCTTCACCAAAGCGCCTAGATTTTTTAAGTGAACGCTTAAGTCAAGCGTTAGACACTTCAAGCGTCCAAAACCATACTTTTAATACGAATCTTTTTGAAGTCTGTTAGGAATTTCATGATTAGATGTTTTGATGATGACAATTAGGATTCCATGTTAGACCCCAAGAAATGTAAAGTATAAAAGCTTTCGTAGAACAAATGTATAAGCGCCTGAAAGCTCGTGTTTTTATACTAGGCTTGTATTTTTATCTTTATAGAGTTTAGACTAAGAATGTGATACTAAATCACTAGAAGAGTTCTGTGTGAGTCTACCAAGTGATGAAGTTGAAGATCAAGCGTCTGAAGGAACAGTAAAGATAAAGATTAGTCTCAACCGTCCATCAAACGCTAAAAGACTATCCCGGGTTACGAACTCAGCGCTCAAGATTTGTTATGGACCTTAGACCAAGTACTTAACACTAAGTCAATGATAGAATTCTGAGTGAGTCTATCAAAGATAAAGTGAAAGGTCAAGCGTCTAAAAATCGGGCAAAGATTATGACCTTTCTCAAGCGTCTGATTAACAAAGAAGGCTACTTTCAAAAAGGCTAAACTCCAAAGGCTCAAGCATCTAGTTCTCCAAGCGTAACCTGAAGATTCAAATCCAAGTTATCAAAGATGCATGAATCAACAGAAATTATTCCCAAACGGAAATAAGACAAGATGCATCAAAAGTCGGATAAGTGCTATTAAAATATAAGCACTACAACTTATGGGCAAGCCATATCTTTGACCGAGACTGTCAGATTTATGAAACCAAGACCATGCCTAACCAATTAAATATACCCAAAGTTAGGATTGTCAGAACTCATGAAATGTTTAGGGAAACGAGATTCCAACCATGTCCAACGGACAAAATCTCAAAACAACCTATAAATAACCTTTTCAGCAAAAGTGATAGAGAATACACATAGATAAACATCTGGACGTAAAAACAAGAAAGGGGTCCAAGACTTTGCTGAATTTATTTGAGAGAAAAAGCTTGTAAACTCCAGAGCCGAAATCCTTTAAGCTTCTCAAATACATTCCTAGACAGTCACCCATATTTCAAACCTCTTTTTAAGAAGAACCTACACTACTATTGAGATATCTCCAAGTTGTTTGAACTTTCCAAAAACAAACAAACCCGTGACCAAAACCATCAACACCTTTCATCTGAGTGAGAAAGCTTGTTGACTTACAAGCAATATTTTTGTGTAAAAGAAGCTTGTGGAAGAAGATCTCTATTGGAGCTGAAATCTGTGTGACCAAGGAGTTCCGAGATCAAGCGTACCTTACACCATTTCTGAGTGAAAGAAGCAAAGGGATAGAAGGTCTTTAGTGGAGCTGAAATCTGTGTGACCAAGGAGTTCCGAGATCATATCCAATCTCCCTCTATTTTGTAGAAGTCTCTGTGTGACTCTTCGATAATCATCATAGTGGAAAACCTCCCTGATAAAAGGAGAAGAAGGACGTAGCTGGGATTACATCACCCAGTGAACCTTATAAATATCCTGTGTCATTTACTGCTTTAACTATTTACTGTTTTATTGCTTTACTATTCATATTGCATATACTTTGATAAAGTTTTAAAACAACTAAGCGACTACTTTTGATTAACAAATCAAACGCTAAGCTATAAAATACTTCTGCTGTGCTAACCCTGATTTAGTGACTAAACTCTGCCCTACTTTGGTAAGCGTTGAAATCACCAAGTCTAAGTTAACTTTTCCCAAGCGCTTGAAACTAGCGCTTAAGTCATTATCTCTCAAGCGCCGCACCCAGCGCTCAAAGCTTTTCGAGCGTTCAAATACTTCAAAGTGATACGAATTTTTAGAAGTCGAAAAAGACTTCAGGGTCTATTCAACCCCCCCCCTTCTAGACCCTTTCGTATACCACTTAGGACCAACAAGTGGTATCAGAGCGGTTGAAGTTGAAACCTAAGCGTTTCCAAGCGTAACTGCTTGTTCAGATCCATTTTTTTTAAAAAAATATAGTCGCTTTAAAATTACTTTAAATTTTTCATGGCATTCTCTAAAGTTCCTAAGTTGACCGAGTCAAATTATGATTCATGGAAGGTCAAAGCGTTTACTTATTTGTGTTCATGTGATGATGAAATGTGTGATATCATTTCAGATGGGCCAATCAAAATATACAAAGTTATCACCAGAGCGCCCGAAGCCACAGAAGAAACACCTGACGGTTATGTGGAGAAGCCCAAACAAGAATGGTCCACCGATGAGCGTCGACGAGCCAATCTAGACAATGTCGGTCGGAATGCGTTATACACAGCCATTGGTGACAATGACAACTTATTCAACAAAGTCAAATCATGCAATACAACTAAAGAAATTTGGGATAAGTTGGCTACTATTTGTGGTGGCTCAGCACAAATCAAGGAAAACAAATTATCAATTGCCAAAGAAAAATCCAACGGCTTCACGATGTTATCCAATGAGACACTAGAACAATTAGACATGAGATTTACAGCTCTTGTCACAGAATTAACATCTTTGAGCATGGAACTACAAAATCGAGAAATGGTCGTCAAAATTTTCAGAAGTCTCCCTCCCGAGTAGATTCCTTATGAAAACAACTGCAATGAGAGAATCAAACAATCTGGATAGTCTAACTCCAGAAGATGCTTTTTCAGAACTCAAGGCATTTGAGTTTGAGTTGAATACGGCCAGCGATGCAGTGAGCAGTCCAGTAATTGAATCTGGAGCGCTAATGGCATCAATCAAAGGAAAATCCAGCAGTAAAGGAAAGGCTTCAGATATAAGTGAGGAAGAAGAACAAGCGCTTCTAAACAGATTCAGAAAGTTCTTGAAATATGAGAAGAAAGGAAACAGTCCTAAACATCCAGGACAAAATTCATATCAAGCGCCTGTTCAAAATCTACAACAATATCAAACGCTTCACTATCCTGCACCTTCCTCTCCAGCGCCAATTCAGCATCAAGCATCTTCTCAGCAAGACCTCTCAGCGCCAGTGGTTCCAAAACCACGATTTGCAAAGTTAACAAATGAACAAAAGATGAAAACAAATCTTTGTTATAATTGCAGGAAACCAGGGCATTTCCAAGTTAATTTCCCATATCCGAATGTGTCTAAACCTACAAAGCAAGACCAAGCACACAGAAGTCAATTCAGGAATAATCTAAGGCAACAAGGATTGCTAGCAGAATCAGAACCATTTTACACTCCTGAAGAGGACTTGGAATCATCAGATGAAAGCAGTGATGATGAGCCTTCAAGCGACTCAGCATTCATTTGTCTTATGGCAAGAGATGATGAAGAGTCTGACGATTCGCTATCTAAGGTAACCACTGAATTATGTCATCCCCTTTCTTATGATGAATTACTTGACAAAGTAAAAGAATATTACAATGATTGTCAAGAAGCCGCAAAATTATTTCAAAATCACCTTTACATCATCTCAGCGCTCAAGAGCGACAAAGTGACGCTCAAAGCAGAGTTGCAAATTCAGCAACAGTGCATTGAGAAGAACCAATCGCTTGAGAGTGAAATTATTCAATTAAAAGGTGATATTGATATAATAGTCGAGAGAGAAGCTGAATTGATCGCTAAACTTGCTAAATCAGAGCAGCTTATCTCATCATTATCAAAAGCTTCTAGAACGCTAGATAATGTGACTGAAGTAACCAGAGCATTTGGTGAAAAGACCGGTTTAGATTGTGATAAATCTGGTCACAAAACCAAAGCGTCTGTGGTTATATCAACCAACAGAGGAAAAGGTGTAACCTTTGTTGAAGAAAGCTCAAACAGACAAACGCTGAATGAGACTCGGAATATTGGTATGAGATCAAATGAAAAAGCTAACACTGGCTTAGTCAAAAGAAAGACCAAAGTAAATGATCTACAAAAGAAAGTATATCCAAGCGCTCGAACGGCTAAGGAAAAACCTTCTACAAGTAAATCAAACGCTAAGCGTCTAGCACCAAAAGTGCATCCTAAGCCAATATCAAGGAAATACCAATGTCAATATCCGCAAAGATCTAGATCATATTATCGACACTATGATAACCATGATTATGATTGTGATTATTGCTATTATCAAGGATATTACCATACACCTAAAGAGCACACACAACATAAACCGAAACCCAAAAAGGCCAATCATCCCAAAATGAAGACAAGGCAAATGTGGGTTCCGAAGATTCTAATTCAAACTAACGTTACTAACAAAGAAGGACCCAAAACAAAATGGGTACCTAAGAAGAATTAGAACTGCCCTTTGAATGCAGGTACCTAGAGCCAACACCGATACCTCAATTTGGTACATAGATAGTGGGTCGTCGAGACATATGACTGGATCAAAGGATCTCTTGATCAACTATCGTGCAACCAATGGTCCTCAAGTTATATTCGGTGATAATTCTAAAGGTAAAACTAAAGGTATAGGTATCATGCATAGGGGAAACATCATGATCAATGATGTATACTATGTTGAGGGTCTTAAACATAATCTCCTAAGTATAAGTCAATTTTGTGATAAAGGCTTTGAAATTAAATTTTCTAGTGACTTGTGCGAGATAATCGATGTTAAGACAGGATCTACTAAATTCAAAGGAAGAAGAACAAACAATGTATACTTAGTAGATTGGGATTCAACATTAGATAACAACCCTACATGTTTCGTAGCCAAGAATCAAAATGAATTGGGTTGGTTATGACATAGAAAAATGAATCACCTCAACTTTAAGGCAATCTCTCAATTAATATCGCTAAATCTTGTAGAGGGATTACCTAGGGGTTTCTTTAATAAAGATCGCTTATGTGATGCTTGTCAAATGGGTAAGCAAGTTAAATCATCTTTTAAGAAGAAGCTTCATCTATCGACCTCTCGAATACTTAATTAATAAAGTAAGACTACATTTAGATAATCATGAGCGTTAGTGGTCTTTTGATTAATCAGAGCTATACTATTTTCAGTGAATCTAGTGATGAGTTGAGCGTTAGTGACAGAAGGTAAAAAGTATTCACTAGTAATAGTTGATGATTTCTCACGCTATACATGGGTAGAATTTTTAGCATCTAAAGATGAAACTAGTGCCAAGCTCACCTCTCTAATTCGTCAACTACAAAACTCAAAAGATCTAAAAGTGACAAGAATTAGAAGTGATAGAGGAACTGAATTTACTAACCATATTGTTGAGAAATTTTGCAACGACTTTGGAATACTTCATGAGTATTCAGCGCCTAGAACACCTCAACAAAATGGAGTTGCCGAGCGACGGAACAGAACGCTTAAAGAAGCCGCTAGGACTATGTTAGCCGAGTCTAAGCTGCCTCAAAGGTTTTGGGCCGAAGCTATCAATACTGCTTGCTACACTCAGAACCGGTGTATGATCAACAAGCAACATGAAAAGACTCCATATGAGTTATGGAAGGGACGAATTGAAGATTTATCTCAACAAGCGTCACAAATTAATCTGTGTGATGATAGTGATATTGATGAAGATAATGAAATCATTGTACCTAATCCTAAGATTACTCGTAAAGATATCAACGATGATATTGCAAGAAACGCTGATGATCATGAAGGGAATGTTCATCAAGAGCAAACTCAAACTGTAAACACTGAAGCGCCTACACAAGGAATTGGTCAAGCGCCTGCACAGCTTAATCAAGCGTTAGATCAACCTCTTAACCCGTTCCAACCAGACAGAAAATGGCTCAGAGACCATCCACCAGAACTAATTATTGGAGATATTGGAGCACCTGCTAGAACCAGAGCTGCTACAATAAATGAGGCCATGTTTGCAAGCTTCCTATCTCAAATGGAACCAAAGAAAGTGGATGAAGCGCTTAACGATCCAAGTTGGATTGAAGCCATGCAAGAAGAGCTAAATCAGTTTGAAAGAAATAAGGTATGGAGGTTAGTACCAAGGCCAACTCACCAAGGAGTTATTGGGACTAGATGGGTTTATAGAAACAAAATGGATGAGAATGGTACTGTAATTAGAAACAAAGCCAAACTTGTAGCACAAGGATACTGTCAAGAAGAGGGTATCGACTTTGATGAGACATACGCTCCTGTCGCCCGTCTTGAAGCTATTCGGATGTTTCTAGCGTTTGCAGCATTTAACAAATTTACAGTGTATCAAATGGACGTAAAGAGTGCATTTCTGAATGGTAAACTCCAAGAAGAAGTATATGTGGAGCAACGCCAGGATTCATCAACAACCATGGGAAAAGTATGGTCTACAAATTGGACAAGGCACTTTATGGTCTTAAGCAAGCACCAAGAGCATGGTATGACACTCTTTCTATCTTCCTTATAGGTAAAGGCTTTTCAAAAGGCAGCGTTGACACAACGTTATTCAAAATTACCCATAATGGAGATATTCTCTTAGTTCAAATTTATGTTGATGATATTATATTTGGATCTACCAATAAGCGTCTATGTGAGAAATTTTCGAAAATGATGCAAGATCAATTTGAAATGAGCATGATGGGTGAACTTTCTTACTTTCTTCCTAGGATTACAAGTTAAACAACTCCCTAATGGCATATTTATAAACCAAACTAAATATACTAGAGATATGATCAAGAAATTTGGTATGGAAAATGCATCACCTTCCAACATTCCAATGAGCCAAACGCTTAAGCTAGATAGAGATGATAATGGAAAGAAAATTGATATCACTAACTATAGAAGTATTATTAGATCACTTCTTTATCTTACAGCTAGTAGACCTGATATTATGTTCTCGGTATGCATGTGTGCACGATTTCAAGCCGATCCTAGAGAATCACACCTAATTGCTGCCAAAAAGATCCTTAAGTACTTAAAAGGCACACAAAATGTGGGCCTATGGTATCCTAGGGATTCTCCTTTTGAACTAATTGGTTATTCAGATGCAGATTTTGCAGGATGAAAAATAGATAGAAAAAGTACTAGTGGTACATGTCAATTTCTAGGTGATAGACTAATTTCATGGCATAGTAAGAAGCAACAGTCCATCGCTACCTCCACCGCCGAAGCTGAGTATGTAGCCGCTAGAAGCTGTTGTGCACAGATCCTTTGGATGAGGCAACAACTTAGAGACTATGGAGTAGTCTTAAGTCCAACTCCTATCCATTGTGACAATCAAAGCGCCTTAGCGATGACTCAAAATCCAGTTCTTCACTCTAGAACCAAACACATTGACATCCGGTATCACTTTCTACGTGACCACGTTCAAAAGAAAGATATCTCCATGCACTTCATTGGTACAGAAAAGTAACTGGCAGATATTTTCACCAAAGCGCTCAACGAACAACGTTTCCTCACTTTAACAAGTGAACTAGGTATGATTGATCTAAATGCTTAATCATTTGAAACATCATACTTTTGTTAGGCATGAAATTTAGGGGGAATTCACTTTATTTTATGTAATTTATGGGGAACCTACATAGGGGGAACCTTAAAAGAACTAACTATATTTCAGTGAATATGACCAAAAATGTTTTTCCTTGCATCGGTCATATCAAGCGCCTTCTCCGATGCAACAACAGTTTCAAGCACCTCAGTATTCTGTTCCCTCACCCCAAGCGCCTGTTCTGTACCAAGCGTCTACTCAAAACCTCTCAGCTCCAGTGGTCTCAAAACCACACATTGCACGGTTAACAAATGAACAAAAGATGAAAACTAATCTCTGTTATAATTGCAGGAAAGCAGGGCACTACCAGGTAAATTGCCCTTATCCAAACGTATCCAAACCTTCAAGGCAGGATTACTTGGATAGAAACCAATTCAGGAGCAACCTTCGTCAACAAGGTTTGCTAGCGGAATCAGAACCAGCATCCGCACCTGAAGATTTAGAATCATCAGAGAAGAGTAGTGAAGATGATGAGCCATTAGATGACTCAGCGCTCATATGTCTCATGGCCAAAGATGATGAAGCTTCTCCTGAGGTAATCAATGAATTATCCATTCCTCTATCTTATGATGAATTACTTGACAAAGTCAAAGAATACTACAATGAATGTCAAGAAGCTGCCAAAATATATCAAAATGATCTCGCTATTATCTCATCACTCACAAGAGATAAAGTAACGCTCAAAGCAGAGTTGCAAGTTCAGAAACAGTGCATTGAGAAGAACCAATCGCTTGAGAGTGAAATTATTCAATTAAAAAGCGATCTTGATATAATAGTCAAGAGAGAAGCTGATTTGATCGCTAGACTTGCTAAATCAGAGCAGCTCATCTCATCATTATCAAAAGCTTCTAGAAAGTTGGATAATGTGACAGAAGTAACTAGATTTTTTGGTGAAAAGACCAGTTATTATGCGATAAACTCGGTAAATGACACGCTAGAAGCTAACGTGCTTGGTAGCAAGTATACTAGTCGTGTAGTAATAATAATGGACAAAATAAGTCCGGGTTGTCGAACCACGGAGACTTGGATTTTTAGTTTATGATTTTTGAATAAACGTAAAGACAAATTAACGGAAATTAAGAGTAAAACAAGTAAGCAAACAAAGGACAAAAGAAATAAGAACAAGCAACGGATTGAAACTCAAGTGTGAGAAATAGACTAAGGCACATGCAAGACTTGATTTGATCCTTATTCGCTCAAAGACTCTTGTTGAATTATTAGACCTAGTTGCTATGGTGAAAACTCCTAAGGTAAAGAATACTCGATGTCTCGCAATATACTCCTACACTTAAGTGGTGGTTTCCTAAGTATGTCTACCTGAAAATCTAACCTCTAAGCATGCATTAAGGAACTAGAGTTTACTCGATTAGAATCGAACGACTTCACCCGGAAGTCTTTACCTATGTCTAGGGCAACTCCTATTTGATCGGTGATGCTATGAATTTCTTGCACCCTAAATTAACTCTTTCTCAAGATACTAAGCTAGGCAATTGATAAAACATATGGTGATCAATCACATGTAAGGAGTACAAGCACAAATTCATAACACATAGCAACAAAGGAATTAATTCAACAATTATCAATAATTCGAATAAATCACAAATCAATTCTTACAAGGCTCTAGCCATATGAATTTAGCCCATAACTATCAACATAGAAGAATTCAACATGTTCTTATACATAAATGTAAACATCAAATGCAATGAACAATGAAAGAAACTCCCTATAAGGTTGAATGGCAATAGATCTTTTGATGTAGCTTCAATCCTTGGCTCTTATCCTCTTCTTGCTCTTCAAGATCAGTGATAATGGCCCAAAACCCCAGAAAATGCTCCCAATTCCCAAGATTCAGAACCCTCAAAATGAATTGAAAAATCCTATTTATAGTTCCAAAATTCTGTTATCGCGGCGCCTGGGCACGAGTTGATCGGCGCCTAGGCGCCGCCTATGTGGCATGTCTTTCTTGGGGCAAAAGTTCTAGGGCGCCCAGGCATGGAAAATGGGGCGCCCAGGCACGGAAAATGGGGCGCCCAGGCACGGAAAATGGGGTGCGCGATATGTGGCGCCTAGGCGTGGAGGTTCAGGCGCCGCAGTGCGAAGCTTTGATCGTTGTTTGCTGGGTTGCGCCTGGGCGCGAGAAAAAGTGCGCAGCCTTGAGCAGAGTTGGGTAAATGAGCCGTCTTTTTGCCCTTTTCTTCGTCCATCGTCGCTTACTACCTGAAAGCACTTTACACACATATTAAACGCACGAGTGGCACGAAATAAACTATATATGGGTCTGAATTGCCATTAAAAGGACCTAAAAACTTATGTAAAAACTTATCACTTGCTCGTCCTCGAGCAAGAAAAAGCACAAGATACAAACTCATCATCAATTACAGGAAAAATAATAAAAAGAAACTACCTCACTCACTTTCGTGGAGTAAACGGTTGCATTTAGCGGATGCAACAAGCCTTTGAACCCTTGAGTTACTTCAAAGGACGAGTTATAGTCTCGTGAGGGTTTGCAGACGATATACCCACAAAATCAAAAGATTTTCAACCCCGATCACTCAACGTAAATTACAATGATTAATAGCACACAATGGTATGAATTCATCTGTTTAAGCTCAAATTACAAATATATACATGTCACACACTTGCTCATGTTACGCTTTAACATCGAAAAGATCATCCTAAGGGTGTAGTGTAATAAATCTCAAGTATTATAGTCGAGAGGCATTCTTACCACTTTTCAAGCATTAACCCCATATTTATCAACTTTTGATTATTCACATAGTACAAGAATTGAATACAACTTCATAGCCACTTAAAAATTCATCACTTCATTCCACTTTCGGCTTTAACTTATGCACTTTCAACTCGAAACATTAGGGGCTAGACCATGTGCAATGTTCGATCCTCTTAGGATTTTTATGACACCCTTGTAACGAGCTTTAGGCCAATAACTCCCAAACCAGACGGCTTTAGGGTATCAAGTGTAGAGACACTCCTAAGGGCTTAATCGCACGAGTGTCAAAGGCCACAAAATCAAATTAGGTCCTTATTCACTTAACACTTGCATTGGCTTGAGCTTATCTCAAATTAGCATAATAGTACAGTATTCTAGGCATGGTGCTCTTCGTCCCCAGTATCTATTAAGCCTGACTTTTGCAGTCATACCAATGTTCAACCTCTTTTCATTATTATTAAGCATACGAAGCTAACGTTCTCAACTCATAACACATGTGAAAATTCTAAGTTGATATTTTCGGGATCAAGCCTTTAAGTGTTTCAAAATGGTTGTCCACTCAACTCCTCTACCCTCGATTTATGTGCATATGTGAATCATCTTAAAGACAATCTAATCACGTTTAGGGTCCCACAAGTAAGAAAATGATGTGTATAGCCATTAAAAACCAAATTGATAGAGAAAACAAACCATGTATTCAAATTAATCATGCTCAATGCCTCAAGTGAAGGGTTGAAATTCTATCCAAAAAAAATTAAAATTGCACACATTTCACATGCAGAGGTACAACACCCCCCCCCCCCAAACTTGGACCGAAATATGTAAAATATGAATAAACATGACTATAATGGATCTAGTATCCCCTCCCCCTCCCAAACTTATCATGAACATTGTCCCCAATGCTCAAAAAAGAGAAGGGCAAAGTACACGTCACCATAGGGGTGCTGAAAAGCAGACCTGAGTCCTCGAATGCAAATGTGTCCAAGAGTGGCAACAGAGGTGTGAGCAATGAATGCAACAACTACACATTAAACGATGCTAGCCAGACAAAACGTTAAGTAATGGATAGAAGTGAGAAATAAAACACAACCAACAAAATATAAGACAACTAAAACAAACATGCATCTACTAAAAAAAAAAAACTTACAAACTTGGGTTGCCTCCCAAGAAGCGCTTGTTTATAGTCATTAGCTTGACTTTTGTGCTTTAAGGTTCAAATAGGTGGCCCATTTAGAACAACAATATCCTTGTCATTCCTCCTTTTCTTCTTATGTCCCACTTACCTCCACTCATATTGCGGTGTTTTGTGATAAGCCCTTTGTGTCGGATTTGTCTTATCGATTTCACGAACACGTATATGTGGTGGGATGTACTTCATGCAAAAATCATCTTTTCTCACCTTGCCTTGTTGCTTATTGAGGACCTCATCCTCCACCGTAAGAGTGCTCTTAGTCTTACCAAGTGTGCAATGCTCATCAAACAAAAGGTGAATAGCATCGACATATAAACAAGTAAGATCAGCCATAGGCGGTTGCATGTCATGACAAACATCAAATATCACCTTTTTATCACCCACCTTCAATGTCAATCTACCCTTTCCCATGTTGAGCTTGGCGTTGCTAGTGTCTAGGAAGGGTCTTCCTAGAATTAAGGGGACATCAATGTCACTATCCATTTCGAGAACCACGAAGTCGACCGGATAGAAGAACTTGTCAACTTGTACAATGACATCCTCGATAATGCCCTTTGGTTTCTTGATAGAGCTATCCGCCAATTGCACGGACATGGATGTTGGCGTAAGATCTCTAAGGCCTAGCTTCTTAAAAATAGAGTAGGGAAGAAGGTTGATACTTGCTCCCGAATCACAAAGAACTTTGTCGAACTTGAGATGGCCAATAGTGCACGGTATTGCGAGACTCCCGGGATCTTTGAGTTTAGTTGGCAATTTATTGAGCAAGACGACAGAACATTCCACAGTGAGACACACCGTCTCCTTTTCCTCCCACTTCTGTTTGTTAGATAGTATGTCTTTGAAGAATTTCACATAATTCGGCATTTGGAGAATGGCATCAATAAATGGAATGTTAATCCTCACCTCACAAAGGATTGCCAAAATCCGAAGAAAGCTCGGATCCATCTCCTTCTGCTTCTTTTTGTGTGCATTTGGGATGGGGAGACGAATCTCGATAGGAGGAGAAGACGTCGGAGTGGAAGAATCAAAACCGAGTAAAACAGGAGGCGGTGCCTGGGCGTGCATCATAGGGTGCTCGGGCGCGGAACTGCGAAGTGATTCGTCCTGCAGAGGTGAAGGCTGCGCCTGGGCGCCGTCTGATGGGCGTTTAGGCGTGGTACTGCGAAACTCCTGTTCAGAGCAGGGGAGATCTGGCGCCTGGGCGTGCAACATAGGGCGCTCAGGCGCGGGACTACTGCAGTTTCACTCTTTAATTATTTTCCACTTCTCAAGGTTATGGCATTGCATTGAGCCTTCGCATTTTTCTCCGTGTCACTTGGTAGAATCCCCGGGGCTCTACCATTCACCGCATTGGAAATTTGACCCACTTGGGTTCGCAAGTCCTTCAGTTCCATAAACATGTCCTTCATCATACCCCGAAGTTCGTTGAACGACGTATCGGACTTCTTCATGTGAGCATCGAGTCTCTCATCGGTTGTGGGAGGTTGCATTTGCACTTGACCTTGACCTTGTCCATTGAAGTTGCCTTGCCTCGGGGGTTGGTTATTGAAAGGTGGTCGTGGAGCTTGATAGATCCCCGGTTGTGCATTTTGTGCGGAGTTGGGCCTTTTTGGAAAATTCTCGGGTACATGAAAGTTCACCCGAGAGTGATTGTGCTTCCCCACATAATTGACGTTGCCAACCTCCGGTTCCAAGGCTACTACTCCCTCAACTATTTCCTCAATACAAGCAACCTTTTTAGAAGATGAGGCCTCTTCATCGTCGGGGTAAAGCTCGTCTTCTCGGGCCAACTGTTCTATTTTGTCCCATACACTTTGACAGTCTAACCCAAGGAGGTCTCCTCCCGCTCCAGCGTTGAGTCTATTCCGAATACGTGACCGAACCCCATCATAGAAATGGAGTACTTGTTCATTCAACCCAAAATTATGATCGGGGCATTTTCGGAGCATGCCCTTATATCTAGCCCAAGCCTCGGCTAAAGACTCATTGCTCCTTTGCCTAAACCCTTTTATATTACTCCGGAGCTCATTGATTTTGGAGGGTGGAAAGAATTTATTTAAAAAGGCATCGACCAACTCACCCCATGTCGTAATAGATTGTGGAGGCAAGGATTTGTACCATGTTGTCGCCCTATCCTTTAATGAGAAATGGAAGACTCTTAGACGAATCGCATCAAGATTCCGTGGGTGATATTGAATGGTCACAAGAGCATCGTCTATAGGCTCTAAATGAGTGTGAGGTGATTCGTCCGTTTCTCCATAGAAAGGTTCTCCTTGCACCATACTAAAGATGTGAGCCGGAATGTGGTAGTTTGGTGCGAAGAAATTAGGCAAGACTACGGGCCCCGGAATGGTATAGACCCTAGGTGGTAAGCTACCCCGAACCGATGGTAATTGTTGAGGAGGTGCCGCTTGCATGGCTTGTAGAACACCTTGGAACCACTCCCTGTTTTCCGGTAAATTCATCTCGGGAAAATTTCCATTCGGGTTTTGGTTGAGATTATTGGCCGTTTCCCTTGTTCGCCTACTAGCCCGAAGAACTCGTTCAATTTCGGGCTCCAACTCGTATAGAGGCTCGTTTGAGGAGAGCGTCATGCACTACACAAGAACCTAACAATTTAAACACAAGAACGAAATTAGACCTAACACGAAAATAAAAGAAAAGCAAGAAGTAAAGAAAAGACTAATAATTATGAAAACGTAAAAGAAAACAAAAGCAAAATGAAAATCAAAAACTCAAAATAAACAAGTCCCCGGCAACGGCGCCAAAAACTTGACACGCTAGAATCTAACGTGCTTGGTAGCAAGTATACTAGTCGTGTAGTAATAATAATGGACAAAATAAGTCCGGGTTGTCGAACCATGGAGACTTGGATTTTTAGCTTATGATTTTCGAATAAACGTAAAGACAAATTAACGGAAATTTAGAGTAAAACAAGTAAGCAAACAAAGAACAAAAGAAATAAGAACAAGCAACGGATTGAAACTCAAGTGTGAGAAATAGACTAAGGCACATGCAAGACTTGATTTGATCCTTATTCGCTCAAAGACTCTTGTTAAATTATTAGACCTAGTTGCTATGGTGAAAACTCCTAAGGTAAAGAATACTCGATGTCTCGCAATATACTCCTACACTCAAGCGGTGGTTGCCTAAGTATGTCTACCCGGAAATCTAACCTCTAAGCATGCATTAAGGAACTAGAGTTTACTCGATTAGAATCGAACGACTTCACCCGGGAGTCTTTACCTATGTCTAGAGCAACTCCTATTTGATCGGTGATGCTATGAATTTCTTGCACCCTAACTTAACTCTTTCTCAAGATACTAAGCTAGGCAATTGATAAAACATATGGTGATCAATCACATGTAAGGAGTACAAGCACAAATTCATAACACATAGCAACAAAGGAATTAATTCAACAATTATCAATAATTCGAATAAATCACAAATCAATTCTTACAAGGCTCTAGCCATATGAATTTAGCCCATAACTATCAACATAGAAGAATTCAACATGTTCTTACACATAAATGTAAACATCAAATGCAATGAACAATGAAAGAAACTCCCTATAAGGTTGAATGGCAATAGATCTTTTGATGTAGCTTCAATCCTTGGCTCTTATCCTCTTCTTGTTCTTCATGATCAGAGATAATGGCCCAAAACCCCAGAAAATGCTCCCAATTCCCAAGATTCAGAACACTCAAAATGAATTGAAAAATCCTATTTATAGTTCCAAAATTCTGTTATCGCAGCGCCTGGGCCCGCGTTGATCGGCGCCTAGGCGCCGCCTATGTGGCATGTCTTTCTTGGGGCAAAAGTTCCGGGGTACGCAGGCGCGGAAAGTGGGGAGCCCGGGCACGCGATATGTGGCGCCCAGGCATGGCGGTTCAGGCGCCTAGGCGCCTCAGTACGAAGCTTTAATTATATTTGATGGGTCGCGCCTGGGTGCGAGAAAAATGGCGCATAGGCGCCTCAGTGCGAAGCTTTGAGCAGAGTTGGGTAAATGAGTCGTCTTTTTGCCCTTTTCTTCGTCCATCGTCGCTTACTACCTGAAAGCACTTTACACACATATTAAACGCACGAGTGGCACAAAATAAACGATATATGGGCCTGAATTGTCATTAAAAGGACCTAAAAACTTATGTAAAAATGACTCCTATCAGTAAACAACCTAATAAATAAAATGTTACGGCGAACAACAAAGGAAAGGGTGTTATCTTTGTTGAGAAAGGTTCACAAGGTCAAACACAAAATGAACCCAGCGACAATTGTAAGAGGCCAAATGAGAAAGTCAAAGCTAACTCAGGCAAGGGTAAGGCTATGGCAAATGATTCAAAAAGACGAGTCTATCCAAACGCTCAAAAGGCTAAGGATAAGTCTGACCATTGTGAATCAAGCGCTAAGCGTCCAACAACAAAAGTGCAACCCAAGCCAGCGTCAAGGAAATACCAGCGTTAATATCCTAGACAGTCAAGATCATATTATCGATACTATGATAATTATGATTATGACTATGATTATGACTACCATTATAATCGAGGATATTATTATACACTAAAAAAACACACACAACAAGTTGTGAAACCCAAAAAGGCAAGTATTCCCACAATGAAAACCAGGCAAATATGGGTTCCTAAAGTTCTAATTCAAACTAACAATGCTACTAATGTTAAAGGACCCAACCAACAATGGGTACCTGAACAGAAATAGAACTTCCCTTTTGATTGCAGGTACCTAGAGCTAAAGCCGATACATCTGTTTGGTACTTTGATAGTGGATCGTCAAGGCACATGACTGGTTCCAAAGATCTTCTGATCAACTATCGAGTTGCCAATGGTCCTCTGGTTGTATTTAGTGACAACTCCAAAGGTAAAACCAAAGGTATAGGTACTGTGCATAGGGGGGACATCATGATAAGTGATGTTTATTATGTTGAGGGTCTAAAGCACAATTTATTAAGCATAAGTCAATTTTGTGATAAAGGCTTTAAAGTCATATTCTCAAGTGACTGTTGCTATATAAATAACGCTAAGACTAAGTCTACTAAATTGAAGGGTAAAAGAACTAACAACGTATATTTGGTAGATTGGGGTTCAACAGATAATAACAACCCAACATGCTTTGTTGCTAAAAATGAATCTAAAATGGGTTGGTTATGGCATAGAAAAATGAATCACCTCAACTTCAAAACAATCTCTCAGCTTATAAGTCAAAATCTTGTAGAGGGATTACCAAATGGACCATTTCATAAGGATCGCCTTTGTGACGCTTGTCAAATGGGTAAACAAGTTAAGTCATCGTTCAAGAGAAAACCTCATCTATCTACCTCTAGAATACTTGAACTACTTCACATGGATTTGTTTGGATCTATTCAAACGAACAGTGTAAGCGGTAAAAAGTATACTTTGGTGATAGTAGATGATTTCTCTCGATTTACTTGGGTGGAATTTCTTTCATCCAAAGATGAGACATGTGACAAGTTAACAACGCTTATTCGACAACTTCAAATATTGAAAAATCTTAAGGTTGCAAGAATAAGAAGCGATCGCGGTACTGAGTTTACTAACAAATATGTTGAGAAGTTTTGTGCAGAGAATGGAATACATCATGAGTATTCAGCTCCCAGAACTCCCCAACAAAATGGTGTTGCTGAGCGCCGGCACCGAACGCTTAAGGAAGCCGCTAGGACAATGTTAGCAGAATCCAAGCTCGCTCCTAGGTTTTGGGCCGAAGCGATCAACACTGTCTGTTACACTCAAAACCGTTGCATGATCAACAAACAACATGGGAAAACTCCATATGAACTGTGGAAGGGACGTAAGCCAAATGTTTCATATTTTCACGTCTTTGGTTCTAAATGCTTTATCCATAATAATCCCAAAGTCTAAAGACATTTGATCCTAAAGCGGATGAGGGAATCTTTCTAGGCTACGCCAAGAATGGAAAGAATTTTCGCATCCTAAATAAGATCAAATCGAAGGTTGAGGAATCTATTCATGTTGTTTTTGATGATGCTAACCAAGAACCGAGTAAGGTTAATGTGAATGATGTAAGAATTGAAGATCTACGTCATCAAGCGTCTAAGATTACTATTCATGAAGATACTGATGACGATGATGAGATCTCAGTGCCACCTCCTAAGATTACTCGTGAGGTTAATATGGACAATATTGTAAGAAATGCTGATGATCATGAAGAGAGTGATCATCAAGAGCAAACAAGGATCTGTGAACTTGAAGCGCCTACGCAAGAGGATAATCAAGCGTCTGATAGTCAAGCGTCTGTTCAACCTCTTAACCCTTTCCAACCAGATAGACTATGGCTGCGTGATCATCCACCTGAGAAGATTATTGGAGATATTGAAGCGCCTGTTAGGACTAGAGCCGCTATGTTCAATGAGGCTATGTTTGCAAGCTTTTTATCTCAAATGGAACCTAAGAAAGTGGATGAAGTGCTAAGCGACCCAAGTTGGATTGAAGCCATGCAAGAGCTTAATCAGTTTGAACGAAATAAGGTTTGGACGCTAGTACCAAGGCCAACTCACCAAGGAGTTATTGGAACTAGATGGGTTTATAGAAACAAAATGGATGAGAATGGTATTATGATAAGGAACAAGGCCAGACTCGTAGCTCAAGGATATTGTCAAGAAGAGGGTATTGACTTTGATGAGACATACGCTCCTGTCGCTCGTCTTGAAGCAATCCACATGTTTCTAGCGTATGCAGCGTTCAACAAGTTCATGGTGTATCTGATGGACGTGAAGAGTGCTTTCCTGAATGGTAAACTCCAAGAAGAAGTATATGTGGAGCAACCACCAGGATTCATCAACAATCATGGTAAGGGTATGGTTTACAAGCTAGACAAAGCACTTTATGGGCTTAAGCAAGCACCCCGAGCATGGTATGACACTCTCTCTATCTTTCTTATTGGTAAAGGCTTTTCAAAAGGCACCGTTGATACAACGTTATTCAAAATTACCAATAACGAAGATATTCTTTTGGTCCAAATTTATGTTGATGATATTATATTTGGTTCTACTAACAAGCGTCTGTGTGAGAAATTTTCGAAAATGATGCAAAAACAATTTGAAATGAGCATGATGGGTGAATTAACTTTGTTCTTAGGATTACAAGTTAAACAACTCCATACTGGCATATTTATAAACCAAGCTAAATACACAAGAGATATGATTAAGAAATTTGGTATGGAAAATGCATCATATTCAAAAATTCCAATGAGCCAAACGGTTAAGTTAGATAAAGATGAAAGTGGAAAGAAAGTTGATATCACTAACTATAGAGGTATCATTGGATCACTTCTTTATCTCACTACTAGTAGACCTGATATTATGTTCTCGGTATGCATGTGTGCACGATTTCAAGCTGATCCTAAAGAGTCACACTTAAGTGCTGCCAAGAAAATCCTTAAATACCTAAAAGGCACAGAAAATGTGGGCTTATGGTATCCAAGGGACTCTCCTTTTAAACTAATTGGTTACTCAGATGCAGATTTTGCATGTTGCAAAATAGATCGTAAGAGTACTAGTGGTACATGTCAATTTCTAGGTGATAGGTTAGTTTCATGGCATAGTAAGAAACAACAATCCATAGCTACCTCCACAATCGAAGCTGAGTATGTAGCTGCAGGAAGTTGTTGTGCACAAGTGTTATGGATGAGGCAACAACTTAGAGATTATGGAATAATCCTAGGCCCAACCCCCATTCATTGTGATAACCAAAGCGCTCTAGCCATGACTCAAAACCCTGTTCTTCATTCCAGAACCAAACACATTGACATTAGATACCATTTTCTTCGTGACCACGTTCAAAAGAAAGATATCTCCATGCACTTCATTGGAACTGACAAACAATTGGCAAATATCTTCATCAAAGCGCTCAACGAACAACTTTTTCTCACTTTGAGAAGTGAATTAGGTATGATTGATTTAAACGCTTAATCATTTTGCATCATATTTTATTAGACATATAATTTAGGGGGAATCCACTTGATTTATGTCTAAAAGATTTTCCAAATTGGTACAAGTTATCAAATTTAGGGGGAAACTTAAAATTGTACTTAACCATAACTGCAAGCGTCAATGATCAAAATTTTCAGATGCATGATCATCAACGCTCAGTATTACTTATGCATAAAATATTGGACGCTCAAACATAAAAAGTCTTTTCAATCCTAAGCGTCTAATCCTCTAATGATATATCAACCAGTGGTATCAGTTAAGCGTTGAACCAATTCCATTCAACTCTTAATATAAAAATGTTTTTAACAGTCATGCATAAATTTTACAAGCTTTTTGAAGTAGTGGGTAGACTCAAAAGTCTATTTTGTACTCTACTAGCACACTTCTATCACATCAAACTGGCGGGTAATCAAAACTTTTAAAATGACGGTTCAGAGATAGCACATGTTTGTGTACGTGTCAGTGTACCATCAAGCGCTTGTGCTACACTCTGAAAATACCAAACGTTTTCTTTTCATTTTTTTAACTCGGATGTCAAATCATTATATATGAGAATTCCCAAATGTAACTTCTCTCTCTTACACAAAACTCGCGTCCGCAGTTAATGAATTTATGGTTGAGATTAAAAAGTCCTTACTCGTGTCTAAATCCTACAGAGACTAGAGAACACAAGTTTCAAAATTCTTTACTGTGTCATTTAAAAGACAACTTCTGCAGAAAAATCATTCACTTTCACTCAAAGATCTCTGCAAATTTCTTTCTCTCTCTCTCTCAAAGCAAAAGAAAATCTCAGTTCACTCTACTTTCAAAAATGGCACCAAAGAAATCTTCATCTACTTCTGTCGAGTCTATCATCAAGGTTACTGAAGGCCTTGTTGTCGATTGGAAATTCTTGTATGATCAACCCCAAATCTACCTGGATGATATGATGGATACTGTTACAAAGGCTGGACTCAAGAATTTCTTAACACAGTACTCATACTTATTTCCGACGGAAGTTGATACTTTTTGGAGGACTGCAAAACTCTCAGAGGACAAGAAGTCTATCTCTTGCCTCCTCCCTGTGTCCAAGAAAGAGCCAGCAAAAGAATTTGTATTGACTGCTGACTCTATTGCAAAGAACTTCAATCTTCCTAATGAAGGTGATGCACTGGATAGTGTCACTCTGGCACAAATCAAGGAAACATGGACAGTTATGAGGGCGTACGATGGTGTACCCTACACCTAGCACTTTGAAAAGAAAGATCTGGTATCTCAGTACAGACTGTTGGCTGATTTCTGCAGTAAGATTATTGAATGCAGAGTGGGCACATTTGATAAGGTCAACCCCACACAATTTCAAATGATGACTTGCTATACTCCTCTCCATCAAAATCAACTGGAGTGAGTACATTTTTTGAAGGTTTAAGGATTGTTTGACCACCCCTAACAAACCATATGGACTCATTTTAAGCGACCTTCTGTACAACTCAAACTGCGTTTACTCATCTGGTCTCTCGTTGAATAAGACCAAATTTTTGGGAAGAAGGATTCTGACCAATCTATTCAATCCTCCCAAAGTTGGTGGTGCTACTAAACCACTTTCTGAACGTCAGACTGTATGTAAAGCGTCTGATGAATAGGCTGAGCATCCTGCTCCAGAGGAAGCTGTGAAGCGTTCGACTGCTACCAAGAAGAGGGCTCCTAGAAAGCCAAAGGCACAAGTTGTTCCTGCTCCTCAGAAGAATGATGAGGAAACTGATGAGGATGCACATGACAAGTTCCCTCTCAAACGGAGGAAGCTGGAAGGAATCATCAAACAAATTGAATTCGATGAATCAGCTGCTGCTCCTCCTGCTCAAGCGCTCAAACTCATTGAAGGAGTCAACGTGAAGAAAATCTTTAAGCGTTCCAGGACAAGCAAGCGTTGAGCTGCTCCTGTTCCTGAAGAGCCTGAGACTGTTGAGCCAAGCGCTCAAAGTGTTGCTGTTGAGACAAATTCTCAGGGTAAGTTTATTTCTTCCCACAACATTACTATTCCTACATCTGTAGAAGATCCTGCTCTTATAGAGGATAGTTCATATATTACAGCTTTAGCTCCAGCTGCTGCTGAAGCATCAACAGACGTCAATCTAGATGTTGAGATGACAGAAGTTGTGGCGATTGCCAAAGACGTTGCCGCAGAAGCTGCTCCAATTCAAACTGAGGAACCTGCTCTCATAGAGGTTCAGTCATCAATCCTTGTTCCGGCTAAAATAGAGGCACACTCAGAAGGTCAGAGCGTTGCTGAAGATGTTACAAAGCCAAGGCACTTCTTCCAACTGGACTCGCTGAAGACGATTGATCATTCGATCAACTACATGCCCCCAGCGCTTGAAGAAGATTTCATTCCTGCTGGCTATAATGAAGACAGATATATTGCTGCTGAGAATGAGATAGCCCTGCTGATTAACATCGACAATAAAATCAGGAAAATAGTGTTTAGCACTGAGATGACAGAAATTGAGAGAAAATATTATTTGGCCATTCAACTACAAAAAACTCTGGGTCAAATGCCCTCCTCTCTCATCCTTCAACAAGACAGACAAGGAGGAACAACTCCTAGATGTGATGTGGATCTGGCGTATTACCTCGACTATGGCCACAGCAAGCCTACAGGTTTTACTCTCAAAGACTACAATATTCGTGTGTATGAGCCACTTCGCCCTAGCTTTCTCAATCCATCAGAGGCAGTCTTGAACCGAGAAGGCTACACACACTTTCCTCATATTGCGAACATTCCTGAGAATCTAGCTTTGGTCAATCCACTTCGCCTATGGGAAAATAAGGCAGTTCATGCCGGTGAGCGTCTCGAATCTCTCACAGATTTGATCTACATTGAAGCTAATGCATATTTTGATAGTGTATGGAATGCCAACTACCAGCCTGATAGATATCACTTTGAATCTATCAGAGACATTCACCATGAAGGCATTAGAGCTATTGTCAACGCTAGCACGGACTACTGCATGAATGAAGTCAATTGGGTTGAAGCGTACGTGGGAAACAAGTACACTTTCTCAGAATTAGTTCAAGCTCCCCATTTGTTCGGTGACACGCTAAAACTTAACGTGCTTTGATAGCAAGTGTACTAGTCGTGGTAGTAATAAAGTGGACTAAAAGTCCGGGTTGTCGAACCACGGAGACTTGAATTCTAGTTTATGATTTTCGATAAAGATAAGATAATTAAAGTGAAGTGCAAGAGGAAAACAATTAAGTAAACGAAAGATCAAAGGAGGGAACAAGCTATGAATTAAATCTCACGTATGATAAAATGACTAAGGCACATGCTACAACCAAATCTACTCGTCAATATATATGAACTACTCTTCGAATTATTAGACTCCTATTGCTTTGGTGGAAACTCCTAAATTAACTATTACCCGATGTCTCGGCACATAATAATCCTATGATTAATTGACGGTTCTCTAAATATGTCTATCCGAGAATCTAATCAAAAATCACGCATTAACGTTCTAGAGCTTCCCCGAACGAATCCGGCTAACAACACCCGGGAATCTTTACCTATTTCTAGGGCAATCCCTCATTTGTTTCGGATGATGTGTTAATTCTCTTGCACCCTAATCTATTTTCTCTCGAACAACTAGATTAGGCAAGATAGCAAGCATATGGTGATCAAACACATGATTGGAATAAAAGCATAGAATTAACACACAAAGCAATAGGAGAATTAATACAAAGAGCAACTTCACATATATTGATTCATAAATTTGGCCTTCACATGGCCTTAGTTCTACAATATTAGCCTCTCATCAAAGCTTTAAGAAAATCTAATACAAACATATACATACTCATGGAAATAAACATGTAAATGCAAATAATTAAAACTCCCTCAATTGATTAATGATGGATCTTTGCTCTTGATCTTCAATCCTTAGCTCCTCCCTCTTTGTTCCCCTCCAAAAGTGATGAAGAAAATGGTGATGAATGATGATGAGTGAAAAGTGATGGCCAAAATGCCTCTCTCCCTCTCCTCCCCTTGATTATCGGTCAATTGCCCCTTAGGATCCCTTAAGAAGACCACCACAAATCAGCCCCTCATGTGTATGTCCCCCCTAGTGTCCCCTCCACTACTCTTAAAGTGAGTAGTATAAAATTCCCAAAAGTAGATCTAGTAAGAAACATACTTATGACATCCCCCCCATACATGTGATGACCTCTTGGCTTTAAATGTTCCATTCCCCCATCAAATGATGATCTTTTGGCTGAAAGGAGTCAAATCTCGGATGTGTCCACGCCTAGGCGCGGGTTTTATGGCGCTCGGGCGCCCAAATCAGAATGTTGGGAGTATTTGCCTCTGTCTGGCGCAGTAATTGTATTTCCTTCATAACTCTCTCCACAAAACTCCGATTTGGATGATTCAAGTCCTCATTTGAAGCTAACACATAGTTCTACAACTTTGTAGAAGGAAACTTCATCCAATTCGGTCTCTAAAAATAAGAAAATATCGCTCGAACGTGGAAACTGGTGCAGATACGGCGCCCAGGCGGGGACAGAACGGCGCCTAGGCGCCCCTTTCAGAATCGGGCGCCTAGGCGCCCTATTTCTCGGCGCTTGGGCGTGGACAACAGAAGCAAATTGGCCTGAACTTGTTTTATACGTCGTTTTTCATCCCGTTCTTCGATTGTATCCATTTAAGACCTGAAATCACTTAATGCACGAATTAAACGCACATGTAGCAAGAATTAAGCGATAAATGAACCTAAAACATAAACGCAAAGGGGCTTAAAAACACGTAAAAATGCCTCTTATCAACAGCTTCCCCGAACGAATCCGGCTAACAACACCCGGGAATCTTTACCTATTTCTAGGGCAATCCCTCATTTGTTTCGGATGATGTGTTAATTCTCTTGCACCCTAATCTATTTTCTCTCGAACAACTAGATTAGGCAAGATAGCAAGCATATGGTGATCAAACACATGATTGGAATAAAAGCATAGAATTAACACACAAAGCAATAGGAGAATTAATACAAAGAGCAACTTCACATATATTGATTCATAAATTTGGCCTTCACATGGCCTTAGTTCTACAATATTAGCCTCTCATCAAAGCCTTAAGAAAATCTAATACAAACATATACATACTCATGGAAATAAACATGTAAATGCAAATAATTAAAACTCCCTCAATTGATTGATGATGGATCTTTGCTCTTGATCTTCAATCCTTAGCTCCTCCCTCTTTGTTCCCCTCCAAAAGTGATGAAGAAAATGGTGATGAATGATGATGAGTGAAAAGTGATGGCCAAAATGCCTCTCTCCCTCTCCTCCCCTAGATTGATCGGTCAATTGCCCCTTAGGATCCCTTAAGAAGACCACCACAAATCAGCCCCTCATGTGTATGTCCCCCCTAGTGTCCCCTCCACTACTCTTAAAGTGAGTAGTATAAAATTCCCAAAAGTAGATCTAGTAAGAAACATACTTATGACATCCCCCTCATACATGTGATGACCTCTTGGCTTTAAATGTTCCATTCCCCCATCAAATGATGATCTTTTGGCTGAAAGGAGTCAAATCTCGGATGTGTCCACGCCTAGGCGCGGGTTTTATGGCGCTCGGGCGCCCAAATCAGAATGTTGGGAGTATTTGCCTCTGTCTGGCGCAGTAATTGTATTTCCTTCATACCTCTCTCCACAAAACTCCGATTTGGATGATTCAAGTCCTCATTTGAAGCTAACACATAGTTCTACAACTTTGTAGAAGGAAACTTCATCCAATTCGGTCTCTAAAAATAAGAAAATATCGCTCGAACGTGGAAACTGGTGCAGATACGGCGCCCAGGCGGGGACAGAACGGCGCCTAGGCGCCCCTTTCAGAATCGGGCGCCTAGGCGCCCTATTTCTCGGCGCTTGGGCGTGGACAACAGAAGCAAATTGGCCTGAACTTGTTTTATACGTCGTTTTTCATCCCGTTCTTCGATTGTATCCATTTAAGACCTGAAATCACTTAATGCACGAATTAAACGCACATGTAGCAAGAATTAAGCGATAAATGAACCTAAAACATAAACGCAAAGGGGCTTAAAAACACGTAAAAATGCCTCTTATCATTCGGCATAGGCATGCATGACAAGAAGCGTCATTTCGCCAAGTATTGCCTAAAGAAGCGTCAACAAAGAGTTGGACCTGTTCTCAAGCTCCCACTAATTAGACATCAAATTGAACAATGTCTGCGTCAAGAGCTTCACAGATTGTCCATTACTCCTCTACAGTTCAACGCTCAAGCGTCTACCAGTGGCAATACTAAAATTAGTAGCCTGAATTTCTCTCCCAGCCACTGCGAAGATAATTTTAACTTGATGGTGAAGATTATGACTCCATTATCTCATTTCGACAAAATCTTCACTGCCAATCTCAGACAATGGAATGGCTCCGTCATCAATTCATTTCAAGGATATCCACTGCTCCCTTCTATCCGCAAAGAGGTACTTAATCATTATGAATTCGCTCTCTCACTGCTAGAAAGAAATCAGGGACTAGCTCAAGTGATCTATCCATATTTAGAAGAGTACTATGCTGCTTACGTGCCTGAAGATCAGCATCTCAAGTCTCTTCCCTCTGACTGCTTGATTGGATTTTCTAGAAATTACTCTCCAGATTCCATTTTCTCTATCTGTCAAGCGCCGTCCAAAGTCTTTCCGCATCATGTGCTTGATATCATTGGTCCCATGCACATCAGGGCCATTGATAGTCCTCTTCGCACATTTATTTCTGGCTTTTACTGTTCTAGATCCAGACTCACTGAACTTTTGGAAGCTTCATCCACTTCTCTTGCCGATGTAGCAATTGGAACTTCCAATTCGATGACTTTCGCCAAACAGAGTCAGCGCTAGAGGAAGCCCCTGCTAAGGCAATTGAAGCGTCCACTTCTGAAGCTACCCGTATTCCAGCGTCTACTGAAGAACCTATTCAAGCGTCTCAACCAGAGGATATTCCTGACGCTCCTGAACCTATTGCTGCCGATATTGCTGAGGATCTCTCTCTTGACGTACGAGGTACTATCTTTGATCCGGGATTTCGAGCTCCCCTTGACTCTCTGAAACACTCATCCAGATTCAAGCGACCGACTCCTCAAGCGGTTCAATCAGATGAGAGTTAATCTTTTGGTCCTTTGCTCAAATCTGTTCTGAAGGATATCAGTGCTCATGCTACTCAGAATGAAGAATCCTTTCACTGGATTAAAGAAGATTTGGCAAAGATTGAGTCTCACGTTATGAGCGCTTAGATTGCTCATATGCGTAGCTCAACTCAAGCGGTTGTTGGTGAGTGCAGATAAGTTTTTCAAAACATGCATGATGCCACTCACGCCAACCAACTAGCCATGAAAGAAGAGTTAGAAAAGTGCCTCGAAACCCTAGAGACATCTCTGAATGATGCTACCAGCGTCAAGCTTCTCGCACTGCAGGAACGCTTCGACAAGCATCTGGACGACATCTCAGACTCTATGTCTCGGATTGCTCATCAGGTAAGTTTACTTACAAAACACTTTCTGAAGTCTGATGATGGCAATAAGGGGGAAGAGAAGAATAAAGGAGAAAATAGGAAAGTGTCTAGTTCAAGAGCTCAAGAGCCTCCGCCTCTTAAGCGTCAAGTCTTAACCTCTCCTTCTGCGCTAAGTCTCCCATCTTGGATAATTGCTTTTAAAGTAAGTGACTCTGCTGGAGCGCCTAGTAGAACACTAAGGGAACCTCCAAGAGCACTATATCCAAATCTACCAATACCTACAAGAGCAATGTTAGAACAGTTTGACATCCCTCTTCAAAGAGCATCCATTCTAGAACCTTCAGATCCAAGAATTTTAGCTGAAGAGAGGTAGTTGTCTGACTTCATCCGAACTTTCAGAATTTGCCTAAGGTATATTGGTATTGATCCAACTGATTGGGGCAAACACTTTACTGCTTTCAAGAAGAGTCAACAAGAAGAAAATAAGCTCATAATCAACAAAGATCATGAAGCGATGATGACCTTGGAAGATAATCTAACTGAAGCTATCCGAGCTGAAATGCCCAAGCGAAACAAAGTTAGATCAAGTCATTAAAGTTTTTTGATTTGCATTATCTATATTCTTGTCTCTTATATTTTGTTTATTCAGTTGTAAAAAAAAAATGTTTGTAATCTTTAAGATATATAAAATGCATTTTTTTCAGCTGAAACATCTCGTTGAAGCGTAACTAACTCTAACTAACCTTATCTAATCAAAGCTAACTTTTATTTTGGCTATCTAACTCTTGAACTATAAAAGAGTAAGTATTGCCATCATCAAAAAGGGGGAAATTGTTAGGAATTTCATGTTAGTTGTTTTGATGATGACAATTAGGACTTTTTGTTAGACCCCAAAATATGTAAGTTTGTTTTCAGCTTTGAAGCGTTAGATTTGTAATAGGCTTTGTTTTTGTTTTTATTCTAGATTGTTAGGATAAGTTGTCTTAGACTGAGCGTCTGATATGTTCTGAGTGAGTTTATCAGAAGTAAAGTTTGAAGACTCAAGCGCCTGAAGTCTGAATAAAGATGAAGATTCCAAGCGTCTAGAATGACTAGCTACACCAAGCGTCACCTTATAGGATAGAAGTGATTCAAGGTTGAATAAGCGTCTATCAATGACTGATTTCACCTGAATTTATTTCTAAATCCAGAAGGAGTTTAATGCAAATATTCTCAATGCATTAAGTGCCAACGAGCATTTAATTCAAATGCATTAAATGCTGATAAGAGCATTAAATGTGATAAGCACTTTCAGACGTACGGAGAAGCCACCCTATTGGACTGTCAACTATTCAGAGATTGCAGCACCAACTTTTGTGCAGCAGACTTTCAGGAAAAAGGACAAAAGTGGTTCACTCGCGAAAGTGAGAGACACGCGCTCGTGCATGTGTCAAACGGACACTTTTTCCAAGAATGCCTATAAATAGGACTTCAACAACAAGCCAAACATAGAGAACAATTATCAAGTTGAATTGCTGTTGCATTGAAGTCTCATTCCCTACAATCTCAGAAAAGCCAAAATTTTCAAGAAAATATTCTCTTTGCTTTTCTTCAAATCCTGAGACAGTCAACCAATATCTCAAACATTCTTTTCAAAGAAACCCACATTACTACTGAGATATTCCTAGTTGTTTGAACTTTATCAAAATCAAACAAACCTTTTAGAAAAACCCCTATCCAAGCCTCGCTATCTGTGTGAAGTCGAAGTTGGATACTTGCCATATTTCTGGGTGAAAGAAGCAAGGGGATTGAAGTGATTTGGAGCACAAATCTGTGTGATCAAGGAGCTTAAGTCATCGACATCCATCTCTCCCTAATTTGTAGAAGATTCTGTGTGATTCTTTGAGAATCATTTTAGTGGATTGCCTCCAAGTGTTCAAGGAGAAGAAGGACGTAGTTGGGATTACACCACCCAACGAACCTTACAAATATTGTTCTTTACTTTAATTTCAGCATTCATATTGTCATATCATAAACTGATAAAGTAAAACTCAATCAAACGCTAAGCAACTAAATACACTTTCTGTGACGCTAAAGCTTTCAAAGAGAAGACTCTAAAAATCATTCCGCTGTGCTAACACTGATCAAAGAAGTGAACGCTCAAACCTATTTGGTTGTAGTATTCAAGTCTTGAAATCTAAGTTAACTTTCTTAAAACAGTCTTCGTTAGACGCTTCACCAAAGCGCCTAGATTTTTTAAGTGAACGCTTAAGTCAAGCGTTAGACACTTCAAGCGTCCAAAACCATACTTTTAATACGAATCTTTTTGAAGTCGAAAAAGGCTTCAGGGTCTATTCAACCCCCCCCCCCCCTCTTCTAGACCCTTTCGTATGCCACTTGGGACCAACATTACTGATCCCTCGTCCTACTTTTTTCCCATCTTTTTGCAGATCTTTGCATAGATTTTGGTAGCGCCCGGTCTTCCCACAATTAAACTAAATTATGTTATCCTTGCATTCTTTTGGTGACTCTGTTGACTGCTTCTCCCAACAATACTTAAGGCCTTTTTCATAAGTTCCCCATATTTTTTCTTACAAACCCCCTAACTCAGAATCATATCCCGGATTTCTTGAAGTTTTAATTTTTATCCCTAGTTGAGCTGCTAACCATAATCATAATGACACTCCAACTATCAGATACAGACAATAGAAGGATCAAGGCGTGGATCTCATTGTTAAACTTGATTTCCATATGACTCAACTAAATCAAAATCTCGTTGAACTCATTGATTTGGTCTATCACAGAAATATCCGCCCACATCCTCAAAATAAAAAATTTACGCGTCAAATGTAACTTGTTCGAGGTTGATGACTTCTCGTACATATCTGATAAAGCATGCATCAACCCATTGTCATCTTCTTATTGATGATGTTGAACATAACAATCTTCCTTAGTGTCAACTGAATCATCCCCAAAACCTGATGATCTAGTAACGCCCAATCATCTTCCGTCATCTTCTCCAACGTCTTTCCAACAAAGGTTCGTGCAGACTTTTCTGATGCAAAGAATCCTCAATTTGCATTTTCCAAAACTCGAAATCCTTGTCATCGAACCTAACAAACTTAACTTTCCCCACTCACCTATCAGTGTTCCCACTCGACAAAATATCACAGTTAAAACTAAGCTCTCGTGTTTATCATTAGATCTAATACAATACCCAAATCTAAAACCTAGGTTCTTGATAGGAACACAATAGATCAATGGATAAAACTTGGAAAACATAAGAACACCAAAGGGAAAACAAAAACATTTTCTTGGTGGAAACTCAAACAAGGGAAAAAACCCACCTCCAACTAGATCGTATTAACTTATCAAAGTGATTCAATAACTACAAGTTAAGTTTTCCTATTTATAATAATAGAGCAATAACAAAACCTATCAAACTAGGAATCATAATCTTAATACAAAAGAGATTTAAATACATAAGGAAACAAAAAAAGGAGTCCAAAATTGCCAAAAATTCAAATATGCCTGGATTACTCTCACGGGGCGTTCCCTACTGCCGCGGATGCCACAACATTCCGTCAAAACACCAAGATGCCACGACCAGGGACGTATCCAGGAATGAAACGTTTGGGAAGAGGGGGGAATTACCACAATTTATATCTTTTTGACAAAACGTTTGTACGTATTCAAATTTATTTTAGTTTTAATAAATAAGTAAAATAATCATGTAAAATTTTTAACTTTGAATAAAACTAATAGTAGTTTGAAAATATACAAGCAAATTTTGAAAAAGAAGATGTAATTTGAATTTGCATATATATTTTCAAACTACTATTAGTTTTATTGAAAGTCAAAATTTTTACATGATTATTTTACTTATTTATTAAAACTAAAATAAATTTGAATTTGTACGTACAAATGTTTTGTCAAAAGATATAAATTGTGGTAATCCCCCCCCCCCCAAATGTTTCATTCCTGGATACGTCCCTGGTCGTGGCGTCTCGGTGATTTGACGGAATGTTGTGGCGTCCGCGCCAGTAGGGAACGCCCAGTGAGAGTAATCTAGGCATATTTGGATTTTTGACTATTTTGGACTCATTTTTTTGTTTCCTAATGTATTTATCTCTTTTGTATTAGGATTATGATTCCTAGTTTGATAGGTTTTGTTATTGCTCTATTATTATAAATAGGAAAACTTAGCTTGTCGTTATTGAAACTTTGATAAGTTAATACGATCAAGTTGGAGGTGGTTTTTTTCCCTTGTTTGAGTTTCCACCAAGAAAATGTTTTTTTCCCCTTTGGTGTTCTTATGTTTTCCAAGTTTTATCCATTGATCCATTGTGTTCCTATCAAGAGCCTAGGTTTTAGATTTGGGAAATGTCTTAGATCTAAGGGTAAACACGAGAGCTTAGTTTTAGCTATGATATTTTGTCGAGTGGGAGCACTGACAGGTGATGTGGGGAAAGTTAAGATTGTTAAGTTCGATGACAAGGATTTCAAGTTTTGGAAAATGCAAATTGAGGATTCTCTACATCAGAAAAGTCTGCACGAACCTTTGTTGGGAAAGAAGCCGGCGAAGATGACGGAAGATGATTGGGCATTACTAGATCATCAGGCTTTGGGGATGATTCAGTTGACGCTAAGGAATATTGTTACGTTCAACATCATCAATGAGAAGAAGACAACTGGCTGATGCATGCTTTATCGGATATGTACGAGAAGTCATCAACCTCGAACAAGTTATATTTGATGCGTAAATTCTTTATTTTGAGGATATGGGAGGGTAGTTCTGTGACAGACCAAATCAATGAGTTCCATGAGATTTTGATTCAGTTGAGTCATATGGAAATCAAGTTTAACAATGAGATCCATGCCTTGATCCTTCTATCGTCTGTATCTGATAGTTGGAGTGCCATTATGATTATGGTTAGCAGCTCAACTAGGGATAAAATTTAAAACTTTAAGAAATCTAGGATATGATTCTGAGCTAGGGGGTTTGCAGGAAAAAATCTGGGGATCTTATGAAAAAAGCCTTAAGTATTGTTGGGAGAAGTAATCAATAGAGTCACCGAAAAAAATGCAAGGGTAACATAATTTAGTTTAATTATGGGAAGACTGGGCGCTACCAAAATCTATGCATATATCTGAAAAAAGATGGGAAAAAAAGTAGGACAAGGGATCAGTAGCAAAAGAGGATGCTGATTTATTGGTATATTGTACCGATGATCCAAAGGATACCTGGATTTTGGACTCCGGAGCATCTTATCACTCTACACCGGGATAGAATATTGGTCACCTACACTTCCAAAAAATTTGAAAAGGTTTGTCTAGGGAAATACGAAGCATTGAAAACAACGGGTAAGGGTGATGCATTTATTAAGGGTGACCTAAGAGTGCAACTTAGGTTACGGGATGTGAGACATGTTCCGGGTCATAGGAGGAACCTTATATCCGTGGGTTAGATGAGTCGAGATGGATACACCATGGTATTCAGTGACGAGGGATTCTAGAGAGGGAACGTTGTAAATGGTTGAAAAGAAGAAAGAACCCGTCAAGTGCGAGTCACTTGGGGGGGATGAATTGGTGAAGTGGAGTAATGCCTCAGTTGATCTCCCTTGAGTTTGGGGATGTTCCAACTAGATCGAATTTCACTTATGAGAAGTGAAGGTGTTTGTTCAACTTAAGTTCAAATTACTTTTTGTCAGTCTCCAAGTGAAAGATTGTTGGGTTAGTGGTCGGATCAAAAAGAGGGTCGCAAAAAGTGGAAACAGGGTGAAAAAGGGCGAAACGGAGCAAAATGTACATTCCAAGCAGAAACGTCGTGATGTCTCGGTGGTTTGACGAAACGTCGGGTGTTCCCAGCAGAACTTCGTGGCGTTCAGCGGTGAGAGCAATTCAGGCAGATTTTCTTTTGTTCTTTTTTTTTTTTTTTTTTTGCTATTTTGGGCTCTTTTTTTGTTTCCTAGTGTATTTAGACCTCTTCCCCTGTATTAGGATTATGATTACTCTTAAGCTTGTATTTTACACCTTTAGACACCTCTTTTCTTATATTTTGATACAGTTTTAAGTTTATCTATGCCACATATGCTTTGATTTTGTGGTTGGTTGTGTTTTTATATGTTACTTGTGTTTGGATTATGCCCTCAGATGCCATAGAGGATAGAATGATAGGTCAACTTTCTGTTAATGAACTTATTCTTATTTATAATAAAAGGCATTGTTTAGTTTTTACTTAAATCTTATCTGCATCTATAAGTAATATAAAACGTATTGTCCATGTTTTCAGTGCAATCTCTCTACTTCCTATGAGATAGGAAGATTGGCACTAGAGAGATTGATCTTGATTACTTAAACTCGTTCGCAAGTAATATGAAGCCTTTAATGGACAAATAAAAACTTGAAACACTTGTACAATTTGAGTTTTGATATGGGAGTGCCAGTCGAACACCATGTGATGGTGGGAGCTTACGATTGTAGGCACATCAGTGGAACTTATATGCTCAAACACAACTCGCATCGGTTCTGTCACATGGGTTTTCACTGTGTGACTGTCAATGACATAACTGATTATGTGTAATAGGTACAAGTGAACCTATGACCTAAAGTATCACGCTGAAGACACACTTTTGATGTCACGTCTGTCACTAGAATAGTTAGGCCCAATTCACCCGTTGGTGGGGTCGACCTTGAAATGCGGCTTGATGGGCAAGTGGTAGTCTTAGCTGATGACTAATATGGGATTTGTTCTCTCATAAGTGAATGAGAAAGTGTCCTATGTGATTATAGATAATAAAGATCAAAGTCTTTAGCCAAAGCAAAAGAGACGATTGTGCGAGACACTAAATTGAACTCAATGATTTCGTATTATTATAATTAATACATATGGTCAAGTCTAGTGAGTTTGACATAACCATGAGTCTCACTTGACTGGGACACGTGAACAAAGGGTTTATACTTATGCAGTATTTACGATTGGAAGGTTGTGGAATGATCCATTCATTCGATTTCGTTTGGGCTACGAAGTGGGCCACGTGACTGGCTAGGTGTTACACACTTCCTTTGGATTCCTCTAATTGCCAAACGAAACAAACCTAAAGAGTCGCGCTAAAGGATTGATAAAGAAAAATAACTGGATTTTCTATTTTATTCTAGGATATTTAATTTATGGGATAAATTAAATGTGACTAATTAATTGCTCATTAGCTGAGATAATTAATTATAAAGATAAGATTAATTATTAATTAGTTTCTCAACAAAATAATTTAATGAATTAATTTATCCAATTAATTTGGTTATTTAATTAATTTATTTGTTTGTTGGAAATAATAAATTATTAATTAAATAATAAATAATTATTAAAAAAAATATGAGTCGGGCCAAGTAAGGGGTGTCCATTTGGACGCCTCCTAGGGCCGAGTTGGGTGTCCTCTAGGATGCCCAACATGGGCTCTAATCTTTTATCTTGGTCAACAAATCAAGTGATATTAAATGCATCACTTAAAGACTTTTGACCTAGATGGAATTTAACAATTCACATAACTCTCCTAGAAAAGAAAAAGAAAACTCTCCTCCCTCTCTCCTACACTAGCCATCCGTCATCAAGGGGAAAAAGAAGGGATTTTTTTAGTCAATCAATCTGTGTGATTATTTAGAGGCAACATACTTTCGTTGTTCGGATAAAAAATTCAAGAAAGATTCAAGGATTTCGTGAAGAGTGGATAGCACGAGGTTTGAAGACTTGGAGGCTTCAAGTGTTCTAATTTTTTAAGGAGGATCGATGTCTCCAATCACTTTGCTTCAACGGGTAAGTTTTATTCGTTTTAGCGTTTATGTAATTCAATATGCAAATTGAGAAAAACACTGTGGGATTTTAAACCTTCAGCTGCGCAATTTTTTGCGAAACCCAACAATTTAAGGATTGAAGCAAAAAAAAAAGTGAAAAAATCAAAGAATTTCTCAAATTGCACCTTTAGCCACGAGTATAATGACCCTTACCACGGTGATCCTGAAGAAAATTTTGTGCTTTGAAGATATAAAGTAACAAGGCTAATAAACGTGAAAAAAGGATTTTAGCCACGACTATCAACATTTTAGCTGCGGCTATGCGTCGGCCCAGCCCATATAAATACGCAGTTTTTAGGTCAAATTCAAGACTTCACCCACTTTTGAGGGTTTTGACACTTTGAAACACACCAAGAGGGTTGAGAGAAGCCTGAGAAAGAAGAAGAATGTGAGGATACTCCATATTTGTCTACCAAGATGGAGAATTCATGCAAGATCTATCAAGAAACGTTATTAGGGAGTTTTAATTTCATACTTTTAGATTTGCTTTCATTGAACATGTCTTTAAGATGAATTATTACTTCTTTTTTTTACGATTATGACTTAATTTCCCTTTGATTTTTTTGGATTAAATTTTTTTTGGTTATGTGTTTACTACTTGTTCTTAATGCCTATGATTGCTTAGCTACCAATTCTATGAATTTGTGTTTAATTTTGAGACCGAGAGGAGATAAACCAGGAATGCATCTAGGTATTAAACACCACAATGTAAAATTGACTAGAGATAGATTTGATTTCTTGTGTATGCTTTCTGTGAAAACGAAAAATTTCACGAATCTTTGTAATGCATTTTCATTAATTCGAATTTAATGTAGAGATATAGAAACCGTTAATAAAAATAGATTTTTATGCCAAGAGATTGGGTAGTGAATAATTTAAGGAATCTCGCCTTAGCCTAAACAATCTAATAATCCGGTAAGATAGAATTCATAGTCAAACTGAATAATTGGTTGAATCATGTGCCTTAGTCACTTTTTTCATTGATTTAAAGCCAAAGTTGATTTCTCTCTCTAGTTGGTAATTGTTATTTAGTATTTTAATTATAATCCACACCCTTATTGATTGATTTAACTTAGAAGTAGATAACACAGTAATTTCAATACTTAAATACAATTGTCTCTAGGGTACGATAATCTGGACTTACATATGTTATATTACTTGTACGACCTAGTACACTTGCTAGAATTTTTGTGTGTCAAGTTTTTTGCGCCGTTACCGGGGACATTTATTTTATTTCATATTGAGATTCTCTTATCTGTTCTAAGCTTAAGTCTTTTTTTTATATTCTTTTTATTTCTTTTCTTGAAGAAATGAATGATAATAACTTTTATTGGTCACGACAAGGCGTAGGAGCCTATGGGAGTCAAGTGCATGATTTGTGTAGGTGGTGTGGAGGTTTTCATCATAGCGATTACTGTCAACATCGATGGAAGAGTCATTGATAGGAGTCATTTTTGCACGTGTTTTTAGAACCTTTTATTGACGATTTAGGTCCATTTATAGCTTAACTTGTGCCACTTGTACGTTTAATATGTGCGTTAAAGTGATTTCAGGCACTAAGCAATGGTGCACGAAGTAAAGGGTAAAAGACGACACATTAAACGAACTCAAAATGTTAACTTCGCACTCTCTCGCCTCGGCGCCTACTCAGCCACGCTCAGGCGCCAGTTCAAATAAGCAAAACAGTGACATTCGAAGAATGGCGCCTAGGCGCCATTTTACTTGCGCCTAGGCGCGAGCCGAGAGAAGAAAGACAACAAGTTTGCAGTCCCACACCTAGGCATAGCATCACCCGCCCCCCCAAGCACCGATGTTCCTGCGCCCTAGCGCCGATTTTGCCACGCCTGGGCGCCCCTTGACTTATACCCCAAGACACCCCTTCCAAGTAAGCGATGACTAGGTGCCGATCCATCTGTGCCTAGGCGCCGCGATAAACGTTTTTTAAATGTAAAAAAGGGAGTTTTCAGCACATTTGGGGGGTTCAAAATCTGGGGATTGGAAGCCATTTTTCTTTTGGGCCATATTTGCATCACTTGGAAGAGAACAAGGAGGGAGATTGCTTGGAGATTGAATCTCAACGCAAGGATCCACCATTGTCAAGCGTAGGGAGTTGTTTTAGCTTAGATTAATTTTGTTTGTTTATGAATATGAATTATATGCTTAGTTTTTCTTTTATGATTATCATGAGCTAAATTTGCTAAACTAAGGCCATGTAAAGGCCGGATTTACGAGTTGATATATATGAATTGATTTCTTCGCGTTAATTCTCCTATTGCTTTGTGTGTTGATTTTGTGTTTTTATTCCAATCATAGACTTGATAACCATATGCTTGCTATTGTACCTAGTCTATTCATTCGAAAGAACATAGGTTAGGGTTCAAAAGAATCAACACATCATCCGTAACAAATGAGGAATTGCCCCTAGAGATAGGTAGAGATTCCCAGGTGTTGTTAGCCGGATTTATCCGGGAAAATTTTAGAACGTGAATGCGTGGTTATTGGTTAGACTCTCGGATAGACATATCTAGATAACCGTCATTTAATCATAGGATTATTATGAGCCGAGACATTGGGTAATAATTATCTAAGGATTTTCCACCAAAGCAATAGGAGTCTAATAATTCGAAGGATTAATCATATTTATTAACGAGTAAAAATGGTTGAAACATGTGCCTTACTCAATTTTTATCATACGTGAGATTCAATTCCTAAGTCATTTCTCTATTGCTCTTCGTTTGTTTAAATCTTTTGCTGTCTCTTTACTTCACTCATCAAGATTTTCCATTGAGTTATTATGTTATGAGATCTTCACCTGTATACCTGCAACATGTTAATGCAAGAAGAATTTAAACCGATTAACATTCAGAACAAAGGGGATTATCAACAACAACGTGATAGGAATCCAAGCTTTGAAGATATGATATTCCAATGGATGAAGACGAATACTGAGCGATCTCAGAATATCAAAGCATCTATGATTGAATTGCAAACACAGATCAAGCAACTTTCCAACTTATTGGTAGAGAGATCATCAGACACTTCGCAGAGTAGCATAAAAGAGAATAACGAGGTACTTGGTACAAAAGTTGAACAAGTTGTTAATTCGGCACCACAGTATTTGTACCCCATTGTCATACCAAAACTACCTAAAGAATCTATGTGTGTTGAAGCAAAGACAACATTACTAGAGCACCCTCAATTTAGCACAGAGATTCCAA
>WHWC01000438.1:0-46480 GCA_019426215.1 Buddleja alternifolia | reverse complement strand
TTAAGGAGGGTTAAGAATTGCATGGGAGGAGGAGAGTGCCACGGATTTTGGTGGAGTTGATTCAGAAGTGGTTGTAATTGGTTCAACATGGGGAAATTGGGTCACACCCTCTTGGCAACATCATTCAAGACTGTAGAGTCCTCCTTAACAAGCCTTAGATTGGTCGATTACAACATACAAAGAGGGAAGGAAACAAAGTGGCGGATGCTTTGGCGGGTTTAGCCCATGAGCTGGAAGATGGTCTCATTTTGTGGGAGGATCCTCTTCTTGTTTGCTTTGATTTACTGAATGTAGAAGTTTAGCTTTCCCTTTTGACCAAAAAAAAAAAAAATTACAATCCCACATCGGATGGAAACGAGGGACTTGAGAGGCTTATAAGTCCCAAACTCCCCTTTCCCTTGTGAGAATACTTTAAAGGATAAAGTCGTGCTGCTTCGCTCAAAGCGGATAATGCCTCATGCAAGGTATAAGTCTCAAGCTCCCCTCTGCCCTTTTAAGGACAAGGGCCTCCGATGTGCGAAAAGGCAAGTGTATGCCACATCAAGTATCTTACCCAACACTGTGCGAAAAGGCAACTGCATGCCACATCAAGTACCTTATCCAACACAACGTGAAAAGACAATTATATGCCACATCAAGTACCTTATCTAACACACCATCTGGTCACATCATCAATGACGGAAGGATTAGTTCCTGAAGATGTTCTATGAAAAGATGATTTCAAAAAATACTGCACCTTGTAATACAATCAGAAGCTTGTATAAAACACCATCCTTATTCGGCCAACACGACCAAATTAAACAATTTGAGCTCCCAAAATCCCAATTATACAAACCTTTATTTGGCACAATGAATTGCAGACATAATTTTTGTATTTTATTTCAAATTGAAGTTGATATAGGGTTATTCAAATCTTTACATATGCAATAAACATTGTTTTAAATGTCGATAATAACATTCCCATGATCTTCTCTTCTAAATAATGTAGTCCTTTTTTCTTTTTCGAAAGAATCGTTTATGAATGATAGTTTTTATCCAAGGATGTTCTTACCCATTTTTATTAATGGTTTTCTAAAAAAAAAGAAAGTTCGATAAGAAAAAACCATGGATAAGACATTTCTATTTTTCCCTATATTTTATCAAATTAAGAAGTTAAGATGGAAAAGAAGAATACTACTATTATGTATTTCTATTTTCACCATCACTCAAAATAATAAATTATTGTTAATATGTACTTCACCAAAAATCAATTCCCGATTTTAACCCCAACAAATCACCCAGCAGTTAATACATAATTACATACATATACATACATACTGACGTAGGGTTCGAAAATACTCTTTTTACTCGTTACGCACTGCCCCTCTCTTCCTTTTCGGAAAAATTGCTTATGGCTTATGTCTCTATATTATCTCTCCCAATTTCCCCCTAAAAATCTATATAAGATCACACTGAAAATTGGATAATTATTCCTCTGCATTTCTACTATAAAAATCTCCAATCAATTTCGTTGAAAACATTTATTTGATTATTTTTTCCTCTAAAATATTAAAAATTATACAGTATATTTGTACATACACTTATATGTAATCCAATCCCTAGTTGTAGCATATGTACTCGAATCCCTGTTTTTTGGAAAACCTAATCGATATTGAAGCAATTTTGTTGAAGAATTATCGGCGGAATTGGTGTTAGGGTTTTAGGGACAAACTCTTTGGGGTTAGGTTAATGGAGGGAGACGATCGGACATTTAGGGCTAATTTCACAAGTGATGGAGTTACGAGGCTTCGCGAGGCTGTTACGGAGAAGCTCAAGGAGTTCATGGGTGATTATACCGATGACACTCTCGTGGTATGAATATTGAAATTGAAATTTCATCAGTGATTTAGTTATTCTTTTCTGAAGCTGATTTTTGTGTTAAGAGTTATGTGTGTATTGGGATTAGAGATGCAAATCCGTTTCTGAGGTGTATTTCTTTAATATAGTGTTAAAGATCGTGTGCAGTTCTTTTTTTTTGGGAATTTATAGTGCAGCTGCTAATTTTGGTTAAATCCAGTGTGGAAATGTGCTGGGAATTTGATGCTTGATCAGTCTCATGGACGGTTTTGTATATTCTAATTTGGTTGAGACATTTTATGGAGATAAGTGTACTTGGAGAACATGTATGGTGCATTACATGAAGAAATCGAGTGATTTTCAGTTTGTGGGTCAAACTGGTGGAGACAGATGTTACAATTGCATCATTATGTGATTTACATGTAGTTGGCCGAGGCATATATTGAGCTCATTTCTCCGTTAGCTTTGGCTTGATTACCATGGCGAATTAAGTAACTTGTCACTCCTTCATAGATTGTTCCAACACTCAAAGTCTAATGCGTGGCATGGTCACTACCACAACTTTGTTCAGTGGTGTAGAAGTTATAGTTTCTGTGTGCCCGTTTGATTTTTAGAGACCACTAAAGTGGAGTACTGAAACTCGATGGTTTGGATGCTATGCAAGTGGTGTGGATTATTCAGAAAAGCTGTCCATATGAAATTACAAACACTACCTGAATTTATGTTTTCCGTCTCCAGTAATTACATGCCAATCTGTTTTTAGTATGTGATGAATGTTAGAATTCCTCAATGCTGTTTGTAGTGCTATGATGGTGTGAACAGCATTGAGAATATGGAGGCCTTCTCTTCAAAATTATTCACGTTGTCACTCTTGTGAAACATACGTGGTGTTGTACCAAAAATTGGGGAGACAAAAGCTATGTGAATAAGCGACTTTGTTTATAAGAAAGGATATGATTTGGATATCTAAAAGAAACAACTACTTGATCCAGAGAAGCTTTATTGTCTATGAATCCATTTCCTCCCGACTTAGAGTTTTATTTTCTAGTCACATGGCCTTGCGGATTCTGTTCTTGCTTTGGATTCTTTGTTAGGTCAGTTAGTGGTCGGTGTGTGCAAATAGTGGGTGGACTCCCTTAAGAATGAGTAGGATATAAATGGTGCACTTGCTTGTATAGTTCCTCATTGATCCTTCTTTTGGGTGGTGAGTGGGTGGGTTGGCTGGCTGTTTGATGATTACTTTCAACTTGTTTTAGTTTTTCATGGATAATTTCCTAACTCTATCCTGCTTGATACATTAGATTTTGTTATCTTTCCACATTCATTCTATTTAGACTTTACTTGATAAACTGTTATGCTGGATGAGTGGCATTTACAAGAGAAATAATTTTCTTGCATTTGTGTGTGCCTATGTTCCAATGGTAGTAAAGAGTCACGAAGCACTCAACACTCCAAGTTGAAAAAGGATATCCTAAATGCGGTTGCAAGTGTTCATTGCTTTTTATTGCTATATTAGTTAATAATTGTATGTTTTGGAAAAAGATTTAACTGTAAGTTTCAACTTTCGTATCGTAACTTACTATAATTAAATTTATCCTGGCACTCTTTTGTTGTTGTACAGATGATGGAGTTGTCATAAAGCTCCCCATTTTTCTTTTACTCCTATTTCCAACTCCTGACCTTTGGTTTATAGTCACTGTGACTTAATACCTTCAGGATTATGATTAAGCTTAGTCATGTTTTTGTAAGTGAATTTTTTGTCAATTTTGAGCATTTTTCACAAGCGTATATCTGGTTAATGATTGCTTTTCCTGCTCCTATGTTCATGTGTATTAGGTTGCATCATTTTCTTGGCGTGTATCCCTTTCATTCCCATCTCCCTATCCCCATGTTTCGCACTGCTATGTGGTTTTGATACCTTCAAGACAGACTTGTTTTACGGTTTATGAAAATTGTGTTGCTCCCACATGCAATCGTTTACTTCTAGACCTTTTTCTCCATTTTAATTTTGGTCTGTAGGAATTTGCTTTAAGTTACTAAACTTGCATGGTTTCCAAATTTGATCCAATGTTTTTTTTTCTTTTCTAAACTTTGGTATCTTGGTCTTGAAAAATTTGAAGTTGCCTATATTTAATGCACTAAACTACCTTTTGTCTTTGTGCAAATCTGTTGTCTTCACATAAGCTGATCTTCTGTAAATTATCTCTAGGAATATGTGATAGTCTTGCTGAAAAATGGTAGGCGTAAGGATGAAGCAAAGAGTGAGTTGAATGTCTTCTTGGGAGACGATGATAGTGACTCTTTTGTGTCGTGGTGAGTTACTAAATTGGTTTTATCATATATGCATAAGTTTCGAACATTAATCATGCTCTTAACCATCGTGACTGTTGTGCACAGGCTCTGGGATCATTTAGGATCTCATCTAAGTCTATATGTGCAACCAGAAGAACTTCAGCCCGACGAGGCACCGAAAACAAAACCTGCAGCAGGGGAGGAGGCTGGAAGAAGTGAGTCGCATCAGATTGAATCTGAGGTTGAGAAAGGACATCTTAATAGAACTTCTGAAGCTGAGAAAGGAAATTCTAATAGAACATCTGGACACCGTCGCATTCGAGAATTGAAAGGGTTGGTGAGGGATGGGGATAAAAAGGAAATCCTTGCTCGGAACTCTATGGATGGCAACGTAAATGCTCAGAATGAACCTAATCGGAGAGTTAATCGGATCAAATCTCTTTCTCCTCGACCAAAAATTGAGAAGAAAAGAAGGCGGCCTGAGGAGCAACAGCCGAGAAAGGTGATATTTTCTATCCTCCCAGTTCTTTTGTATGGAACCCTTACAATTCACTGTTTGCATTAGACGTATTTTCTTGTCTGCCATAATGGGAAGAGGACTCCAGGCCAGAGAACTGGGTAGATATTTGGATTTTTGTTACTTTACTCTCGACGTAACATGCTTCACCTCCTTTCTCATACTATTCTTGAATTCACATTCTAAGTTTGGCAGTAGCTCTGGGACTCTTGACATATCTATAATATGTTTAATCTACAAATTTTGCCCTTCTCCAATTGGATGAGATGATTGCCGTGTTACACATGTTATTTTGTGACTTTATTTTTCGTCTGCTTGTCCTACAATAGACATTGCTCGTCGCATGGTCATGGTAGTGTCTCAATTTGGCCCATCTCGGTAGCCGTTCAATAAAATCTTTTCCTTTCAAAAGGAGAATAAAAGAGAATTTGAATTTGAATGTGATGTTCCAATTTTGTGGCGTGTCAATTTGCCCATTTTGGTCTCCGTTCAGTAAAACCATTTCTTTTCAAAAGGGAAATATAATAGAATTTGAATTTGAGTTTGAATGTGATGTTCCAATTATGTTTTGGCCTGTACCTATCTTTGTTCACTGATCATTCTCTTTCATAGCTGCTCATTTCTCTGCAGAGAATTGACACAATGCTAATCAAATGTGCATAGTAGAGTCCAACGATCGTTGAATATAGCAGATACTTAAACCATGGATTAGAATTTTGGATAATATGATTATTTATGCTTCGAGATGCCATGATTTCTCTCTTTATATATATTTCTTTCCTGTACTTTTTGGTTAGTATCAATTAGGTCATGGAAAAGGAAGCAGGTGGTGGATACATGTTTTTATATTAGTTAGTGAAGATAAGAGAACCCACAAAAAGCTTTTAGTGTTTTTATTGATGCTGGGAGGGGAGAGTGATAGGATGTACTTGTGTAGGGCCCTCAAGTGTGTAAATGCAATATGTGGAAGAAATGACACAAGAAACTTAAACTAAGCAGCAGGTTAATTGATGTGTGCGTGTGTTTAAGAAAGTTCGGAGTAAAATATGGCATTGGAGATATTCCTTAATAAAACTGTGTAAGGAGAATAGAATACAAATAAACGCAACATATGAAAGAATTTCTTGTGTCAGTTTTATATTAAGCTACAAAACGAAGCATGTATTTAAGGATGCTTGCTCTTCTTTTAGCCTTTCATTGGATTCGTAATACTACCTGCCAGTAAAACTGTCCTTGTGCATTGCATGAGATGATCGATTATATATTTCTTTGAAAGCAAGCATGAAATCATGCAACTCAGTACATTAAAATTCTAGGCCAAGTAGAACAGCATTTTGGGTTCGTGAATATATTGGAATATATTACCTTATTTGGAAGACAATCCATCAAACCAAAGAATTAATGAGAGTTGCAACTTGCAAGGGCTGAATAGCTGTGAGCAATGATTAATGGAAAAATAGCATGACCTTTCTCTTTTCTATTAACTACACCGAGTATAATAACTCATTAAACATTTTTTTACGTAGTATTGTATTCTGAAGTACATGGTATGCACTAAAGAGATGGAAATTATATGCATATCACGTGAAAGATTAATGTGACTTATTGGTAGTTGTCATAAATCAGTCACACCGACAAAACTGGTATTAGGAAAGCCATATTATTTCTCGGGTCCGTTTTACTAAGTTTACCATGATTAATTGTAAGACCCTACAAAAGCTTATAGTAGAAACAATGGTAAAGGAGGAATCTAAAAGAAAAAATTGGCTCCAATTTCGCCCAAAGATTCCTTCAGAGTTTGTGATAATATCGTATGGTCCAACGGAAGTATAAGCTCTTAGAACGAAGCAGCATTTCCTACTATGATTCCTGGTGATATTTTACTTATCGAGAATGCCTATACACTGTATTGAAAGAATTCTGGATGGTGTACATTTTTAAAATAATACATATACCTTAAAGTTCCATGAACAAGTATAATATATGCCTGTGAGACATTGTCTATTGCATGATATTTTATTCAAATTTGCAAAATTATTATCTAATAATTGGTTTACTGGATGCAACGGTTTAAAGTTCCATGAACAATGCATCGCTATTAGTAATAATACTTGATATCCTTAAATGGCTGGTTTAAATGTCATTTATTTTTAAAGAAAAAAGTGTTGGTATTACTTTTGGTGAACACCTCGTTCAATTCATGAATTGATGCAGTGAATGGTCGTTCCTGCGTTCCTTGTCAATATCTTCGAAAAGATTTACAGCTCTTATCTCATTTGTTTGTTAAAATTTGACAGAGGGAAGTTTCTCAGCCAACTGTCAGTGCACCAAGAAGGCTGCTGCAGTTTGCAGTACGAGATGCTGTAGCTACTTCTAGGCCGTCCAATTTGACAACAGAGCCTTCACTCAAACGCCTGCGGTCTGTGGTTTCTACATCAGCAGGGGATTCATCCGTGGAAGAACACCCCCAAAGAATTCGACCCGTAGCAGGATCGCGTACTTCTATGTCTGCTGCTATAAAAGCTGTGGAAGAAGCAGCCAAGGATGTGGGTAGAGTTAGACCTTCACGCAATGTGTTTGATAGGCTTGGCCGTGCTATTGATGTTTCAAATGCCATTCATCGAGAAGAGTACGAAGAATATGAAGGTGTTGCTGAAGATGTAGGTGGCGGAAATTTTGTTATCGAGATGGAGAATTTTCACTCAGCTTATCCACCACTAAGTGATAGCAGTAGACAGCAAGAGGAGAACCTGTCATCATTTCATCACACTATAATGGATTCTGATTTGGTATATGATGGTGAAGATTATGATGATGTTGATGCAAGGGGAAGGGATGCTATCGATGTATCACAGTCGGTCACATTTGGTGAAAACTGGGTAGAGAAGCCCTTAATATTTCAGTATGATGCTTCTGCTGATATTGCTGATGAGAGATTGCATAGATCACACAAAGATTTGGATCAACCTACAACTTTACCTAATACATCCTTTAGAATTGCTTCATCTGTAAGCATGAATGCCAGGAAATCTCCTCTATATCAGGAGGAAAGGGAGATATCTGAGATAGATAATCACAAAATAATGCACGAGAGTGATACTATAGCTACTAAGTCCGGAATGTGGTTGATGAAGGAGAACAACAGTCGTACAGTAGCTTTTAATGGAAATGTAAGACATCCATGTGAATCATGTATGATTATCTTTTCGTGTCCATTTTTATCCATGGTAATATGCACATTGTATTTTATATGAATAACTGTTTCGCTTGGCTTGCTTTGTCATAGGTAAAACCTGATGCTGTTCCACAACAATCCCCAAAGACTCAGACACCAACTGGTAAGCTTTTAATTCTTTCCTATCTTTGCTTTACTTGTTTGAGAACAGATGCATGAGAGCATATTTGTGTAGTTTTTTCTCTTACTATGTCTTAGTAGATTCCAGGCTAACGACTTTATTGTTGCTTTATGGTTTTATTGTCATAGATGATTACCAAGTTCTCTTTTCAATATTTAAGCAACTTGAAAATTGTTTTGCATCTCTGGCATACGAATAATGTTTATCCTTTTATCTAAATATGTGTGGTGCATGCAGGTTTAAATATTAGTGGTCCACCAACAGAAGACGCTGATTCTCGGACAATCTTTGTTAGCAATGTAATTACCTATTTCTGGACCTTATGCTTGATGTATTAGGATGTCTTCTTTGTTGCTTTCTCCTTTACTGACATACTATCCCCTGTATTAGGTTCATTTCGCTGCCACTAAGGATAGCCTTTCACGACATTTCAACAAGTTTGGAGAAGTCCTGAAAGTTATAATTTTAACTGATCCCACTTCTGGGCAACCAAAAGGGTAAGGCGTTTCAGATGTTCATTTTGCGTCTCTGATATTTCTTGCAATTCTGAATATTATACTGAAATGCTTTGTTTATTCAGGTCAGCTTATATAGAATTCATGAGAAAAGAAGCAGCTGAGCATGCTTTATCTTTGGATGGAACCTCCTTTATGTCTCGCATTCTCAAGGTTTGTGATTGAAGGCTGTTAAACTTAATGGTTTAGCTGTATGTGTTTGACTGACATGCTATTGAGATATGGTTTTGTGTTTGCTTCTCTAGTTTTGGCTTTAATTAAATTGCTCCGCCTACTTTTTTGATTGTGTATCAAGTCGTAACCAGTTTTTGTTTTTTTTTTTGGTTGGGGGTTGGAGGCGTGAAAGGGTCATAAATTTCCATTTTTATTTCTCTGCACTTAAATTCCTGGTGGTCCACCGAAAAAGAAAAAGCACTTCAGCATATATCAGCTGCTGCCAAAATGACTTGGACTGAAGTGAATGAGCTTGCACTGTTTGATGTACCACTAATTGCTTAAACTGTCCATTAGGCAAATGATTGCACTGTGGACTGAAGTGAATTAGCTTGCCCCTTCATCTGTTGAAAGCCTAACCTCCAAAAATTTAGTTTGTTATTGCTAATTACCTGGAGAATTGTGTTTGCCATCACCAAAGACTCACACAGAAATCTTGGTATTACTTGTGGATTCAAATGATTATTCAAAATTGTTAACACACTTGCCCCGGAAGCTGCACAGAGGTCATGGGCATGATGGCGGTGGCAGTGTAGATTACAGGACTTCCTTTTAAGGAAAACATCTTTACTTTCTGAAATAAGCTTAAAAAGATTCCAAAATCATTTAATGTAAAAGAAAGTAAATTGTTGAAAGAATAATGTGGAATATTCTTATTTTGATGTATGTGAAGTTATTTAATATGAACTTGTAAAATGGACATATAATTTTGTCAACCATATGATGCATTTCTTTTTTCGTCATAGTAATAGTATGAACTTGAGCACTCATCACTGTGTAATTTATGTGCAGATTGTAAAGAAGAGCTCTGCTCAACCTGAAACTTCATCTGTCATGACTTGGCCTCGTATTGCTCGAGCATCTCCCTTTCCAAGATTTACCAGATCCCCTCTTGCTAGAGGTGTCCCAAGTTTATACAGGGGTCGCGTACCAATTAAGCCCGGTGCAAGAAGTTTCCAGTGGAAACGGGAGGGGGGCCCCACTATGACTGAGACACCAGGTCAGGCTTCCAACAGTCTTGTCCAGTCACCAACTACCCGTAGTCTCACATACGTTCGAACAGAACCTAAGACGAATGAAAATTCAGGCACTGCTTAGTTCATCGAAGTTAATTGTTTTGGTTGGGAGTCCTGGGGAAATTTTGAATTGCAATGGTTTAGGCAACGTAGCCATGTTATCGGATATTGTTTTTGCTTGGTGGGATATATCAGCCAAGCGCGGAGATTGCATAAGTTGAGGGATAATTTCCTTCGTTTTGGTTCAAGGGTCATTAAGGAGGGGATGTGCGGTATAACTAGTCTTGTTATGTGGCAGAGGGAGGAAAAAAAAAAGGTACATTACTAGTTTATGGTATTTGTGAATATGAGACAGAATGGACTGCAGACATTATTATTCGAGTATTTGTTTTATGCTTTTTATTGGATCTTATATTAAAGAAAAAGAAGGAAATGAATGGGTAAGATGAATGATCCATTTTTCTGCTCCTGAAATTGTATTTTTTTTGATAATTCTATGCAGCAAATGAGTCATATGAAGGGATTTGGTGCACCAATCCTGATTCATCCATTATTGTTGGAATGTCTTGAAAAATCAAATGAGACTTAAGGGGACCATTTGGGAGGATAGACTTGGGAAAGGCTAATGTGATGACTTATTCTCAAATTTGACGGAGTGTTTCACAAAGCACCTTTACGTAGTATATATGGCAAAAGTGCATTGTGAAACACTCTGAATTTGGGTTATTGGAAAAAAAAATGAAAAAAGAATAAAGGCGAGCCCTTGTGTCTCGTACGTTGTAAGATTATTTTATAGAAAATTCTCGAAGTGATTGGATAAAATAAGTTAACGATAAAATATTATTCTAGACCATGTAAGGTAATAGTTAATTTTGTATTTTAAGATGTTTAAATGAAAGGGTTTGTCAAGAACTCAAAAAGTATGTTAGAAGAAAGAAGCTTATGACATCAGCAAAGTCTAAGAGTTGATTTAGAATTTATACCTTCTTCGAAAGGTGCTTTTAACCAACTTATAAACGGACATACACCATCTAAACATAGGTTAGGTTGTGTCGCAAAAAGTGAAATAAATAGAAGTAAAAAAAAACCCTTTCGCAGAAAACTGCAACAAAGTAGGAGTGAGTGGATCCTGCTCCTCTCCAATTATCATCCTCTCCAATTGTGTCCAATACATATTTAAATGAGTGACATGTCATTAAAACTTGATCCAAAGGCACATATTAATCTTTCTGAACCAGAACCCGTAATTACTAGAGTTAAATTAGACTTTAATATCTTTTAACAACGGAAAGTTAATCATTATCTCCTATAGTCTCTCCTTTCATTATTTTCCAAATTGATGAGTTTTTGAATGCCAATTTGAAATGAAAACAATTCTTTTATCACCAAGCTTTTCTGCGACAAATCATAAGGGATTTACAGAAATTCTTTTTCCAGCATTTGAATTAAAAGAAAATTAATCATGTGTCATCATGTGTAAAATTTTCTATCAGTTTTAAATCTTTGAATGTAAAATGGAAGAAGCCAAGTTCGTCAACTTCATTAACTCTTCTATGTGTGCGCGTTTCCGGTGGCAATTTATGAAAATGCTTACCATATCTAAAACGCCATGGCTGAACTTCAATAACAGCTACAACTTTTGTACCATATAATAGCATCATGTTTCAATAATTAGCAGCTTTCAATTGTTCAATCGTATAATTCTTTTATTGAACGCTCAAATAGTCAGATGGCGAAGTACAATTGCGTGATGAAGAGTATTATTTATGTTTTACTCTTCAGATTTGAGATTGGAAACTCATCAATTTGGATACTCGAAAATTACTAGAGGAGAGATTATAGGGGATAATGAACAACTTTCCTTTCTTAAAAGATATTAAAGGCTGATTTAACTCTAGTTAGCGGGTGGTTTAGAAAGATTAATATGTGCCTTTAGATCAAATTTTAATGACATGTCACTCATCCAAGTGTGTATTGGACACAAATGGAGAGGTTCATAATTTGGAGAGGAGCCGGATCTGGAGTGAGGACACCCAATCTAAAACTGCAACAAAGTAGGAGACTTAGTCAGTCTAGAACAATCACAACCATCCGTGGGTTAATTATTATTAAGGAAAAAAAAAAACAAATAGTACCTCACATGGTCCCACTACAAAGATGATTGTAATGGCCCCAGGAAGATGATCCCTTTCATATAGGATAATTCTATACTAGACTGAGTCCAGTTATCCGTGTCTACTTTGGAAAAATACTATAATGCACCGAGTGTTGCTACCGGTGCACCATAGCCACGCATTCAAAGGGTAGGAGGTGGTTTTTTTATGGGTGGTGTGTGAAGAAAACTACCCCGCTCCATGAACATGTGGTGATGGGTTACTCCCGGTGCACCATAGTGTTTCCCCTGTACTCTTTATCAATCTCTCACACAAGTGTATCTGTAGACCAAACACAATACACCTTACTATATAAGATAGAAAGACAACAGGACCATTGAACTTAGGCTAGCGTAAAAATTCCCCCTCATACTCATCAATGAAAGAAAGGCCAGTGCACTAAAAAGAAGCCGTTTTTTTTTTCTGGGAGTTCCCACAAAAGAGAAATAAATGGCTAATGTGAATGAACAATCATAATAAGTGCTGAAACTCGTCACCAGCGAGTAATTCCAAATACTTGATAATGTAGCTACCGGGAAATCTACACAACTTAGAAACTGATTTCTCAAATTTTTACAATCATTAAACTATATAGATCAACCTAAATCCTCCATCAAAATCACAATGTAAATTCAATTGAAGCACTAATACAAATCAATTATCAATATATACTAAACTTCCTATTCAATTCCAGTTTATCCAAGTCCACTAATTTCTTCTTCTGATATATACATGCAACACAAGATGTCGAAAAAGGGCTCACCATATTATTCAAATCCATATTCAATAACAAACAGAAATTCCCAAGAAAAATTCAAAATAAAAATACATATCAGATAGTTTTACCAATAAATCCCACAGCAAAATCATCTAGACACCGCAACAAATATTAAACCTACCGATGCACCAGCAATACATAAATACGAAACCCCACGAAAACGTAAGAAAAACGTGTTCAAATTCTTGGCAACCTGAAGAGTAAGGGTCAAAATCTGAAGCCTCCCTTGCTCCTCCATTTTCTTAAAGAAGTACATTGGCTTCAACGCTCGTCGCAGCATCAACGCCACCGAGAATGGAAGCCCGAAAGCCATGAAACTCTGAATTGCAACCTCTGGAACAGGCGAATTTCGCATACTGTACGACATCCAAGCTCCCAAACCAAGATGAACAAGCCCCAAACCAGCCAAAACCTTGCTTAAACTATAAATAGACTTCATCATCATCTCGAGAACGTCTCGAGTCTCATTTGCCAATGCCGATAAATCCCGCTCCACAGTCGGCCCCGTGATCTCTTGGTGCTTAAATTCTTGATTTTGGCTCGGATGCTCGATCGGATTTTCGTTAGTTGGTTCATTCGGATTGGAAGTGGATAAAAATCTGGCAATTCTGTGAACAGAATTAGGTTTTTGAAGAATCAGGGTTTTTCTAGGGTTTAACAGTGAACCAAAAACAGATTTAGGGCTTAAATTTGTGAATCGTTTAATCGAGATTTCTCCATAACCAGTCAATATTTGGTGAATTTCTGGATTTTTGGGGGTTTTATCAAGAAATATTGGTTGATTGACTTGATTTTGGTATACAGAAGTGGGTTTTTGCGTGTAAGATCTGATCGAAATGTGGTTGAAAACTGGCTTTGATTTTTCAGGGGAGGTGAAATTGGACAAAATGTATGAATTTTGGGTTGAAGAAATTAAAGAGGGATTTGAATATAGAGTTTTGTTGAAGAAATTGAAGGAAAGCTTGCGAGAAATTCTTGAAGCCATGTTTTCACAGAGGAAGATTTTATGAGTTGCTCGTTGATGGTAAACAAATATATATTGCTGTTTTCCTTTTGGTAAATAACACTGAGGCCCCCGTGCCTAGGTTGATTGCCCTTTGCCTCCTCGTTGACCTTTTAATTGTTTTACTCAATTTCGATGCCGCTGAACAATATATTGTTTAAACTTGTGTAATTTGATGAGTTTTTAAACGATTATGTTTTTATTTGGTTTGCTGACGGAATAAAGTATGTAACAACTTTGATTCAATCAAATTCGAGTAACTTGATATTTATTGAGTCGAACATCAATTTTTATCAAACATAAAATTTGATTGAGCTTGTTTGTTAAGTTAAAAGTAGAATCAAGCTCAAATAAACCTTCAATAATTAATCTCGAATTACGTATTAACTTTGATTTATTTTAAGCACTTTCACTAATTATTCTATGTTCTAATACTTTTGTGTCTAGTTAGATTGACTAGAGCATATTATATATAGATTGACTTGAGTATATTATCGGGATCGATTCATTTTGGTCCCTCACCTTTCACCCCAATTTCAAATTGGTCCCTGTATTTTTAATCTGTCTCATTTTAGTCCCTGTGATTTTTTAATTGGTTTCAATTTAGTCCTTGTGGCAATAGTAATCCTTACTTAACATTTTAACTTTTAGCAATAGTGGTCTTACTACACAATATGAGTAAATCAGACCCAACATGCCTCCAAAAAATATTAAAATTTCATGATCTTATATCTTTGGTTGACCGCCTTATCACCGGATATTCCGAGTCCTTGTTTTTACGGATTGGATCCAACCACACAACCGCAGCAGATGGTTCGCAGACACTCAGCTCCTTCAGCAGTACACATCATAGCCCAATTTCGTTTCCTACCTTTGGCCGTAAAAGGTACTCCAGGATAAAGGTTTAATAACTTTTGGAAGACAGAGGTTGAACATAAGCCTGAGCTTTTATTGATGAAATAAAATTATTATTACATAGATATATTTTACTCCGCTATTGGAGGAGAAAACTAGTTAGCCTCTCATGTATGAGAGGTAGCTACACTCTTTGGGGAAATCCCCATACACTTAGAATAAAAATTAAAACTTATTTTACAATCATTTTTCTTTTTGGTTTCTTGAATTGTTGAAGAGTAGGAGGGAATGACTGATGCCTTCTATCTTCTTGTTCCTTTGCCTTTTATAGACAGACTTCAGACGTCAAGCCGCAAATTTCAAAACAATTTTATTGCTGATATCATTGCATACGTCAGCATTTGTCCCGATCCACAGTGCTTTGTCGGCTCCTTTTTAACTTTTCTTCAGTCACCCTACGTCAGCACTTTTGTCAGTTTGCCGTTTACTGTAGGTTTACCCCGACATTTCACCGATTTTTTTGTCAAAAGTGGCTTTTGGCTTTGTCGGCCATTTGTCCGCTTTTGATTATTGCCTTCTGACATTATTGCTTCCATTAGTCTCTCTGTAATAAATTACAATTATGCCCTTTGTTTGGACAATTTTTTTCAAATTACATTTTTAAACTAATTATTACATTTTGTTTTGTTTAAAATTGTAAACTAATTGAGCCTAAATTAAGCTCGTTTTTGTTTTTTACTACATCTCGTAAATTTTACCGAGGTCTGTGAAAACCCCTTGGGTATGCTGATCTTTTACCCTTGTCTTGTCCGGGTTCGGGCTTCTTTTTTGTCCTTGTGATTTTTTAATTGGTTTCAATTTAGTCCTTGTGGCAATAGTAATCCTTACTTAACATTTTAACTTTTAGCAATAGTGGTCTTACTACACAATATGAGTAAATCAGACCCAACATGCTTCCAAAAAATATTAAAATTTCATGATCTTATATCTTTGGTTGACCGCCTTATCACCGGGTATTCCGAGTCCTTGTTTTTACGGATTGGATCCAACCACACAACCGCAGCAGATGGTTCGCAGACACTCAGCTCCTTCAGCAGTACACATCATAGCCCAATTTCGTTTCCTACCTTTGGCCGTAAAAGGTACTCCAGGATAAAGGTTTAATAACTTCTGGAAGACAGAGGTTGAACATAAGCCTGAGCTTTTATTGATGAAATAAAATTATTATTACATAGATATATTTTACTCCGCTATTGGAGGAGAAAACTAGTTAGCCTCTCATGTATGAGAGGTAGCTACGCTCTTTGGGGAAATCCCCATACACTTAGAATAAAAATTAAAACTTATTTTACAATCATTTTTCTTTTTGGTTTCTTGAATTGTTGAAGAGTAGGAGGGAATGACTGATGCCTTCCATCTTCTTCTTCCTTTGCCTTTTATAGACAGACTTCAGACGTCAAGCCGCAAATTTCAAAACAATTTTATTGCTGATATCATTGCATACGTCAGCATTTGTCCCGATCCACAGTGCTTTGTCGGCTCCTTTTTAACTTTTCTTCAGTCACCCTACGTCAGCACTTTTGTCAGTTTGCCGTTTACTGTAGGTTTACCCCGACATTTCACCGATTTTTTTGTCAAAAGTGGTTTTTGGCTTTGTCGGCCATTTGTCCGCTTTTGATTATTGCCTTCTGACATTATTGATTCCATTAGTCTCTCTGTAATAAATTACAATTATGCCCTTTGTTTGGACAATTTTTTTCAAATTACATTTTTAAACTAATTATTACATTTTGTTTTGTTTAAAATTGTAAACTAATTGAGCCTAAATTAAGCTCGTTTTTGTTTTTTACTACATCTCGTAAATTTTACCGAGGTCTGTGAAAACCCCTTGGGTATGCTGATCTTTTACCCTTGTCCTGTTCGGGTTCGGGCTTCTTTTTTGTAACCTTAATTCTTGTACCAAACAAGGTTTTTTTTGTGTTTCGCAACCAGGGCATACGTGATTATGCCATTGATCTACATGAATCATATTACATGCCTTTTTTCTTGTGTTCTCTGTTGCCGATAGCTTGTTTGTCCAGATAAACGTCCGTTTCTGTTCGAACAATTTCTCTGCAAATTCTGTACTCTTTCCTGTCATAGAATTGAGTAAGAACGATCCATTTATTTTATGTGGAAAAATTTTAAATGGATACTTTACTTTGACCATTTCAGTGAGACATGCCCTAAACCCCCAAGCCCTTCTGCTAGAAATTTCATCTTCGCTAATAGAGACTACCAAAGGTGCTTTTTTATCGTCAACCTTAACACGGTTAAAGGCTGCCATATCTGGTCTCTGTAGTTTGATAAAATGAAAAGCTGGATAAGACCCTTTTCCAACGACTTCTAGAGTTGTTGAAATAAACTTTAGCTCCATAATGTCTCATCTTTTGAAATGAGGATTGTTTTGCCATGAATCATACACGGCTGCACTAATCTATTCCGGTAATTTGGACATTTCCGGAAAACTTGGTGGCATAGTATGGATTGAAACAAGTGCTCCAAAACCATACCATTCTCGTACTTCTTCTGGGTTGGACCCCTCAAGCATCCAAACTCTAGGATATCTTCCTGATGTTTCAATTAGAGTTCTGCTTGGATTAATCCCTTTTTTTGAAACTAATTTCTCCCATGCTTGCTGGGATACCTGCCAAGGTAAATTAATCTCATTATTATTAACCTTAGCAGTGCCTGTATGTGGCTTAAGGTTAATCTCTCCATTTTTAACCCCAGAGGTGCCGGGTTGACTTGAAGCAATAGGAGTTTGCACTTCTGATTGTTCAATTATTTCCTTTTTTGAGGTGAGGATTGTTTTGCCATGAATCGTACACGGCTGCACTAATCCATTCGGGTAATATGGATATTTTCGAAAAACTTGGTGACATAGTATGGATTGAAGCAAGTGCTCCAAAATCATACCATTCTCGTACTTCTTCTGGGTTGGACCCCTCGAACATCCAAACTCTAGGATATCTTCCTGATGTTTCAATCAGGGTTCTGCTTGGATTAATCCCTTTTTTTGAAACTAATTTCTCCCATGCTTGCTGGTATACCTGGCAAGGTAAATTAATCTCATTAGTATTAACCTTAACAGTGCATGTATGCTCTGTTAGTAAAAACTTGTATTATACTCGTATAATACACGTACGTACATATAATTGAAAAATACTTCTGTTTGCCGTATGCATTCTGAACGTAATGAATAAAACTCGTACTTTTGAGTTGAACCGTTTAGTACACGTACTTTATGTATCCCGTATAATACTCGATGAATAATACTCTAATTTTGGCCCAAAAAAAAAAATATTTTTTAATTTAAAACTTAAAAATTATTATTAATTTTTATAAACACTAATTCAGTATTATACAATTAAAAACCCTGAATATTAATAATTTGTCAAAATATTAATTATTGTCAATTAATGACTCATATAAAATATTATTTTTATAAATTAAAAGCGAGTACAAGTAATAAATCTTACAAAGTTATATAGAACTAAGTCGTATTTTAACTCCCGAATAATTAATGTATATCTGTATTATACTCGTACGTCTACGAATCCGTTTATTTCCCGTTCCCGTACTTTTTAGCCGAATTTTTTACCGTAACTTTCAATAAAATTCCATAATATACACGTACGTATTAAATCACGAACTTTTCCCGTCCCGTATTTTACTAACTATGCCTGTATGTGGCCTAAGGTTAATCTCTCCCTTTTTAACCCTAGAGGTTCCGGGTTGACTTGAAGCAATAGGATTTGTGCAAGCAGTATTTGAATCTACCGCTCCGGGTATAGAGCCCCATTCTCTAAACGCAGGTTTCGAGTCCTGCTCTCTCAATTCTAGAGTCATCACTGATGATGATGCCTTTCAAATTGGCTCTTGTAAGGTATCCCATAATAGAGTCATGACATAGACGGTTCCTGAAATGGCGTCCAGCTGCCTCAACATTAGCTGATAGCTGTCCAAACTTTTTGTCAAGCTCCTCTAGGTTTTCCCTGAGATGCCTGTATCTTGTGAGGATGAAATTGGCTTCAGACACTTCCATCTCTTGTTAGGAAATCTGCAAGAACGTTCTCATGAGATTTCACAATAATAATGTCAAAACAATAATATTGGCATTCAGCTTACCATCTAATAATATGTGCCTTTTCAATTTTTGATTCATGTTTATTTTTCAAAAAGGCTTTGACATTCGTATTATCAACTTTTAAAGTAAATTCTTTGGCTAATAAAAATAAAGGTCATTTCTTAAATGCCTTCCACTCCGCAAAGAATTCCTTTTCATTTATATGCTAAAGTTTGGCTTGTTGTTCAGTGAACAACCCTCCTGTATATCTACAAGGTTCTTCTCTTGTAGTTGTTCGTTTCATGAGCACTATTGCCCATCTGTAATCATTGGCATCTGTATAGACAACCAAATCATTACTATCTTTTGGTATTGCGAGTTTAGACAAATTATTACAAACTTGTTTCAACTCACGAATCCTTTGAGTGTGAATTCCTTCCCACTTCCATTTTAAACTTTCGGTTTCTTTTAAAAGTGGCCGAAAATCTTTCCTGTATTTGGCAAGGTCTTTGACGAAGATCCCTGCAAAGTTAACAACTCCCAAAAAACATTGTAGCTATTTCTTATCTTTTAGAATATCAGGAAAATTGCAGATTTTTTCCACAATATGTTCTTGAAGTTCTATACCTGTTTCGTTAATAAGAATACCAAGAAATTCTAACTTATTAACTCCAATTATTGCTTTCTTTTGAGATAGCACTAATCCTTCTTTACAGCATACATCAGAAAATATCTCAAGATGTTTAATATGTTCATTCATATTTTTTGATGCAATCAACATATCGTCTATGTAAACAAACATAAACTCAAAGTAATCTTTAAATAGATTATCTATTTTTCTTTGGTATATCTGGGGTGCATTAGCAAGACCCGTTGGAAGTACATTCCAGATATACTGTCCTTGTGGAGTAGAAAATGTAGTATACTTTCTCGACTTCTTTTCCATTTTAATGATAAAACCCAGATTTACAATTGAATTTAGAAAACACTTTAGCATTTTTGACACAATCAATTAGGTGTTCTCTACTCGGGATATAGTAACCATCAAATTTGAGTATCTTATTGATACCTTGATAGTTGATTACTAATCGAGATTTTTCTCGTTTTACTTTACCATGGTTTCTTACCAAAAACCCAGCGCTACTGTAAGCCGAGACTCCAGGTTCAATGAGGTTAAGGTTGATATGCTCTTTAATTATTTCCTACATATCTTTCTTATCCACCATATTCATCTGGATTGGTTTATATCGAACATACTCGTACTTGCATTGTTCTTTTACTTTCAGAGTAGCTTCGATCTTGTTTCTGTCCCACCATGCCAAGGGATTCTCATTGAAATTCCTTTGGATGAGTCTTTTGATATGTTCGAGAGAAAGTTTACTTTCTTCGTTTATATCAAAGAAGGACTTCTTTTCTTGTAAAGTATTCTTAAGAAAGTAAATTCCTCCTTCATCCAGTTCTTTAGTACCTTTAAAATATTCTTTACAAAAATCCTCATATCCCCGTTGTCTGAATGACTACAGAGCCTTACCAAATTTTCTTTTATCCTGCATTTTAGGTTGAGTTATTTTGGCATCATCATAAAGATCACCACGCTTGCTGTGAAAATTGATAGGCATAAGCCTATTAAAATCCTTTTATCGCCGTAAAATTTGTATCTCACTACCGCAATTAGTAGTAAAAATAAGCAAGTTCTTGTGGTTATCTTGCACATATTTTGCAAAAGTTTGAATAAAATTATTACCCAACAAAATATCTGCTCCAGTATCATGAAAGTAAATTGGTGGCATTTTTACCTTAAACCAAGGTGTTCCAAATGCACCTCCAATCATGATTTGTGCTTCTCGTATACCTTTATTGAGTATTAGGATTTTCTGAGAAAAATCTCTTCCTGCAATAATAGGTAATTATTCCATAGCATTGCTAGGGAAAATACCGGGTTTTGCTGTACAAATTCCTGATCTAGAATCAATATAAGCTGCAAAATATTCTGATTTATATTGTTTATATAACATACCAATGGATATGTAAATTGTAAATGGGCTAGTCATTTAAGCTGCTAATTCGGAGCCTACTTTTTTCAATATTTCTAGCTCACTTTTCAAACAACAGTTCAAATGTATTTCGACCCACATTTGATATTCAACTGATCTAGTTGTGAACTCAGGTGAGGATCGCACCTGTTTCCAAAACTAGATACTCTTTAAAACATAATATTGCTTAGTTTTAATCCTTTTCAAACAATTCACTTGGTGGAACTTCTTGCTTGGTTGTTTCAAGGGTATGATCCCATCCTGTTTTTACGGATCCTTCCAACCTTAACTCCATTAATCTAATGAAGTTTTCTTTATCGAGTACTAGTGTAGTTGCTGCTATTTTTATAGCTGCTACCCATTCATCGATCAATTTTTTAGTATTTTTGAAATCGATAACATCTAAATTAAGGATATTACCATATGGGTGCAGGGGTTGTAACATGGTCCTTGCCCACGGTGTATTTTCTGGTACTCTACTTGGTTTTCTTACTGGATTTGCTCTAAACCCTGTACCCCCAAGAGCTGGGGATGCGTTGGTATGTAAATCCTCACTTTCACGCATCGTTTCATCCGGTGGAGGATTATGTGACGTGGAACTTCCTTCTGGCGGTGGTAATGCCAGAGTTGATTCATTAGTTTTGACATTAACCAAATCCACAACTGCTACTTGAGAAAAAGACTCAGCTAGTTCTTGAAGATCAGATAGATCTACTCTTGACATATCCATATTAATTTATATTTTTGAGTATATCATTAATTAGATCTTCCTGAGTTTTTGGTTTTGGAATTTTCGTAACTTTACCTTTCTGGTGTAGAAGAGGTACCTTTCCAAGGGCGCCGCTAATCCTTTCTTTGTTGGATTTGGATGTCCATGCTTGTTTTCCTTTTAGATCTGCTAGGTCTATCTTCAGATCCGCCATCCTTTTACCCAGATCTGGTAGGATCTGTAGTATTTCGCCGATCGTTTGATTCAAACTTTCTATTTTCACAGGTATATGGATTAACTTCTGGCCATAGTCTTGAACCGTCTTTTGGATTTCTCTAAGGTCCTGAGAGAACTTAGAATAATCCGCCTCAATTTCCTTCCATGTAATGAAGGATACCTGTTTTCCATGACTACTCGAACAATAGTTCGGTTCCATACTTGTTTGAATCTCCTCCGTTAGGGATAGAATAACCATATGTAATAATAAATAATTATTTCATCAATAAAACCTAAGGCTCTGATACCATTTTTGAAAGCAGGATCCCACAATTGCCAAAATGGCCTAAAATGGCCTTGCAAGTCCACAACTAAGAATTATTTTTGCCATTAACCTTTAGAAGGACCAAATTGAGACTTTTCAAAAGTTGAGGGACTGATTTGAGATTGGAGGTAAAGCTCAGGGACTAAAATGGATTTCTCCCTATATATTGTCTGTGATGAACTTATAATGCTGATTCAGTGAGAATTATAATATATTTCTTAATTTTTCATCAAAAAATATCTATTTCTTATTGTGTTGGTAAAAGATGCAATTAACAACTTGAGTTATATATCTCATCTAGCACCGGCTCAAAAAAGAAACATCATATAGCAGTTATATTCCCTTTTAGTGGAAGTCACTATGAATTTCAATTCGTCAAATACTTTTACACCGAAAATCAAAAATAAAAAGGAACTCCTTCGATGCCGGACTGTTCTCCTATGTTATGGGCAAATGTAGAACGTTTCGCCAGAATGTAACCCCTACAAGATTTTTTTAAGAGCAAGGCAAACCTGCTTACAAAATACAAATCATGCATTGACCATAATACAAGTTATACAAATTCTCACTAACATTCCAAAAAACAAAAGTACGAAGGTCCGACATCTATGAGCCTTGCCTCATTCTTTTGATTCTCTCGAGGGCACCTAAATGGCCATCATTTTCTTTACTTTCGGATTCACCATCGTCCACCTCTTCTCCCTCTTCTCTTTTCCTCACCAAACCTCCAAATACTTCTGTTGGAACATCTTTCTGTGCTATCTCAACTTTCCCATCTTCTTCTTCCGAGTCGCTTTCTTCTGGAAGCTCAATATCTTCCCTATTTGCTGTCACCTCTCCTGCATTCTGCATCCCCGCACTCACAAACCCTAATCGTCTACCACTATCTTTTTCATTGGCAGTGGGGAGCAATTGTCTTTCAAGGGCAGCCATCTCGTCTTCAGCCACACCAGCTTTCTTCAGAACATCTTTAGCTTCATCAAGTGTCTGCATCTGATCTTTTTGCATCAAATACTCCGGCAGGATAAAGTGCGTCTGGAAAGGAAAGATAAAAATTAGAAACTGACAGAAGCGATTCTTAAGGAGTCCCGTGACTACAAGTCTTAGTACAATCATAACCATCAGTATATGGTCGACTCAAACATGAATCCACCACATTATCGGTCGCGATTGTCCCTGGACTCGCAACACGGGTCCCTCTTAAGAATAATCGAGAAAATGTTTTAAGTGGCGACAGAGAATCAAAAATTACATATTATGGTGGATTGATCGATTTGGATTTGAGAAATGGATTTGGAGGAAGGATTTCAAATGACACCAAATTAGGTGGATTTGAGATCCACCATAATAACTAAAACAACAGCTCACAATGAATTTTAAGGGATTTGAAATCCATGTAACTTTGAATCATCCAAACAATTCCAGAAATGGATTTGTTATGAATTTGAAATCCACAGGTTTCGAATCCTTCAACCCATTCACAACTTAATTTACAAAACAGTAACATATAAAGAAATTCTTGTACCTGGCTATAGCTAGCAGAAACACTTCTTTTCACTCGAAGCATCTCTCTGAAGGTATCTTCATTTCCGTGCTGCACCTCAAAATCATTCCACTTGTTCCAGAAGTCAGGATCAGATCTTGGGTCAGCAAATTGAGAAGCATGTTTGTATAGTGCACGTCCACGGTCAATTTCACCGAGGCTCTTCTCAAGTTCAGCATACTTTATACACATGGTCTTCACATCCTTGTCCGGTAGGCCAGATTCTATAGCTTGCTCGTAGATCTCTCTAGTTTTTGGTACACCAAATATTTCAGCTGCCCGGGCAATGTATATTTCGTACATGCCCAATTTCTCATTTGGGGGCACTGCCTTTGTTGCCTGATCGTATACCCGCATTGCTCGTTTAGCCAGACCATAGTCTTCCTCTAGTTTAGCATATTGAAGATACAGAGGTTTCACAGATTCTGCAGGGGCCTGATCAAAAGAAAAAAGATTTATTAACTCAGCATCCTTAACATAATAAAAGAGAATTTAAGGATTTCACAGAGACTGGACAAATTGTCGTGATATTCCTAAAGAAATGTATCATTTTTAATAACATAAGCTAGGCCGGCAAATACAGAAATCAGTAAGGTCGCAGAAATTAACATTACAATCTAATTTCTACAGAAAAATAAGTCAACAACATATAGTCTAAACAAATTCACAGGGCAATATTAATGGCCGACAGCCTCAGAAACTTTCACGGTCTATCACCATATTAGTTAGTGAAGAAATTCTGAGCACTGTAAGTTACATAGTAACTGATGCAAATGCACATTCAATAACGAATATAGTGTGGCAATAACAAAAAAATAAAAGGAAATGACCATGCAAGTCCCCCATATTTTTTTATTATAAAAATGAACGCTAAAAGAGATGCAGAACAAATAACTTATAGGCCTCTAATCCAAAGCATATGACTATGATTCAAGGAATAGTGTAAAACATACCATTTCAACTGCATGCTCAAATAACTCTCGAGCTCGTTCCAGTTTTGACTTCGCATATCTTTTGACAAACTTGGAAAGATATGTCACCCAAATATCTTTTACATGTGGGTATTTAAATATCTTCACACCTCTCTCATAAACTTTAAATGCATCCTCAAAGTATTTGTTATCCTGGATAAATCAAATAGAATAATCAATTCTAAGTCAACCGAAATTTGGGGATCAAGAGGGTTGAAAAGAGCTACAACAGGATCCCACTTACTTCTAAAAGCATTGCATAATTTAATATAATTTGGGGAGTGGCTATTCTCAAATCCAATATTCTCTCATAAACTGCACGAGTTGTCTCCAGGCTGCCAAGGCTTTCCTCCAAATCAACATAAAATGTCCAAAGCCTAAGGGACTTATGAAGCTTTATTTGCACCGGTTCATTGCCATCAGCAGCCACTGCAGAAAAAGTAAGAAGTAGAAAGTCAAGTTTAATCATACCAATTCCTTCAAAGGTAAAAGCTATCACTTTCTTATATCAACTTTGCTCCCCATCCACGTGTTAGATGGTACTAGACAAACAAGCATACTAACTCCGGTAATTAGAGTAAATATGTAAAAACACAGTGCCAGCATGATCAAATGTATGAAGATGGAAATCTTAACCGGCATGCTTCATTTGCACTATGATATTTCAAGAACTCACATCTCTACTGCCATATTAGTATCGTAATGCTGTTATTTTTTACTGAAGTTACTTTTTGCAAAAACACATTTTTACGTAAGCCAACAACGACTAAAATCATCATTAGATTCATTGAGGTAAAGAAATCATTAAACACAGCTTTCCTGGCCAAGAACCCATCCTGATCAATATAAGAAAATAAAAAGAATAAAAACGGAGCTGCTTATGAAAAAATTTCTCTTTCTGCATGCGTCTTCAAAGTTTCGATATTCAGATATTCTATTTGAGCAAGACAAAACATTTAGTTGCGTGATTACTGATGGACATCCTTGACGTCTAACAAATGATAAAGAGTAAATATCTACAAAAATATGCATTGCAAAAGATGACGTCAGTAATATAAAAGGCCTATCTAGATCATGGTAGCAAAAGAGGAATACTTTATATATTTCATTATGCTGTTTGTACCTTGGTCAGCTTTTGCTATCACAATCTAATTTCCTTATCCCCCAAAAGAGATATCAGGTGGATGCAATTCACTAAAAGTACAATGATACTAAGTTTGAAGAAGTAGAAAAAGTTAGCCCAGAACAATTTAATTGTATTATCCACCACTACTTCAAGATATAAACATCTTTCAACATCAAAATAATAAAATTAACATATACAATACTAGGAGCAAAAAGTAAAAAGAAACTTAAGAGAAGAAGTAAACATATACCTCTCCTCTTGACCTCAACTGATGGCTCTGCCGTAGCACGACGCATCAGTTCCAATGCACCCTTAAAATTTTTGTGTCTGAGCTCCATCTCCGCCCATTCACACCATACACTGGCTAGATGGTCCACAGCCTTATAATTGACTTGCACAGCCTTATCGAAAATCACTCGGGCATTGGAAACATCTCTATGGCTCTCATATAACTTAGCAAATGCAACCCACAGAGTATGCGGTTTTCCCACAGCTTTCATAGGGTCCACCGTCCTCACTGCCTCTGTGTAAGTCATAATTTGCTTTGTGGGATTCCCTTCAAAAAGCTTAACTCTCCTATGCCACTGCTCTACATTGTGAGGATTCTGCCTCAAAAGCACACTATTAGCCAACTCTGGCCTCCTATCCATTAGATACTCCAACCTCGTCATCCGTAACTCCAAATCATTGTCATTCTTCAACCAAAAACTGTCAATCCTCTTCCTCAAATTCTCAATATCCAACCTATCGTCCTCCTCTTCTTCCTCTTCGTTCTCCTCATTATCCTCGTCGTCACTATCACCTACGGTTTCCATCTTAATGGATAGCATACTCTCCTCAAACTGCAAATATGCGTCAAAGATTACACTAAAATCCCTAACCGTAATGACAGTTGTCATCCCTTCCTCAAAAATATCCCGGGACTTTTCCAGCAAACCCCTTCTTATATAATAATCGGCTAAGGATGTCCACAACCTCCCCACTTCATCCGTGAACTTCCTAATTCCTCCTCTAATTATCGCGTCCACGTTCAATCCTGATATCTCACTCGCATGCTGCGTCAACAAATCACACAATTCCAACCACAATCTGTGTTTCGTCTTCCCCTTTATCGAGTAAAACCTATCGTCATTCAAAACCCCTGCCAGCCTCTCAGCTGCCTCCTGCCACAACTCCGAATTTATCAAGAACTCAATAAAATCCTCAATATGACTGGGATCATACTTCAAATACCTTCTGTACACTCTCAACGAGGTCTCAATCGGAACACCCCTCTGCGAGACGAAAACCAAATAATACTCCCAAATTCGATCGTGTTGAGTAACTGGGAGCGCGCACAATGCACGATCGAAAGTGTGGCGCGTCTTGGTAACCAACTTCTGATGAGTCAGTGACTGCAAGTACATGATCCAGATGCGCGGCATCTTGTGCATCGTGGCGAGTGCTCGTTCGAAAGTGTTGTTTAGGGTTTCGTATTCGGAATCAATAATCGGCAAGTTCCTCACAGTCTGGAGGCGTTCGCGGAGATAAGCGTGCCATAGCTTGTAGCTTCCGGGCAAAGCTCTGAGTGCACGCTCGTAGATAACTTTACGCTTCTCGAAAGGGGCATCGCTGCGGGCGATTAGGTAGCGCCACCATAGCTTGAGGCTGTTGGGATTGCGAAGAACCTCTTCTTCGTAGAGGTAATCTTCTTCCCTTGGGTAGAGGTCTTGAGAGATTGCCGCCATGGTTGTGGATTTTCGAAATGACAAAAATTGGGGGTTTCTATAAACCCTAGATCCAATAATTAATTGTGAACTACAATTGTGACGAAATCGGTAATCGACGATGACTTTAGTTGAGAGTAGTTATATTAAGGGAAGCACGCTTTATGATAACATATTTAAAACTTTATTCGAGAAGATGCATACGCTTGGGCTTGGCTATACAACTCCTTTTCCCAATAGGATAAATACAAAATGTCTCCTTGAACTATTTTTACTGTCGCATATACCACTCTAAATTTTAAAAAATATCAAAATAGTTCTTTGTGAAATTTTTTAAGCAATTCCAAATACTTCAACCCAAACATAACCTTACAATATTTAAGCACCAAATAAACTTGGTTAATTCTTTTTTAATTGAACTTATATGATTTGTAAGAAAATGTAAATAGATTAAAATAGAATTTGTTGGTTGATACAATTAAATATCTTATAACTGAATATGATACAATTAGAAAATACAAATCTTCGTAGTTTAAATCTACAATTTGTTAATTTTATTAATTTAAATTAAATATTTTGTTAATTTATAATTTATAAATTTATAGATTACAAGATTTAAATGATTTGTTAGTTGATAAGATTTAATTAAAGAATATTTAAATAATTATAATAATTCTTCATAATTCTTGAATTAACAGATTACAAGATTAAAATGATTTGTTAATTTTGAAGACTTAATTTGATAAATTCATTTAAAAAAATGAAGGAATCATCGGTTAAGTTAATATAGTACTTAATATTGCAATGTTGTGTTTGGATGAGAGCATTTGGATAACTCATGAATTTTCATGAGAGACTATTTTGGTACCTTTTAAAGTTTAAGGGGATATATACTACATTAGGGATAGTTCAGGGGGGCATTTTGTATTTAGCCCTTCCCAATATGAAAAAGATTCCTATTTCTAATTTCTAAAGCATAGACAGACACACATAGTCATCAGGAACCTGTGTTAGTTATATACTATGGCGACACGGACACAGAACACGTCAATTCTTAAAAAATTAAGACACGGACACGGCTCAGACACATCTGCCCATATTTCTTATATATATATATTGATATGCCCGTAAATTATTATGACATGGTGTTGGACTTTATTAAAAGATGGGCTCAAACGAAGGATGAAGTAGTGAGCCAAAAATAAGAAGGAGCCCAAATGTTCGGAAGAGGCTTCATGAAAGAGGGCTCAAAGAAAGCCTAGAAGTCGGAGCATTGATTGTTTATTCAAGAAGGATAGCTGAGTAAGTCATAAAGAAGCCGAAAGATAGCTGAAAGGAATAATGGAAGGCATGGGAGAAGAAGGATAGCTCGAGGAAATGGTGGAAGGCTCGGATCAAGAAAGATAGCTCGAGGAAATGGCGGAAGGCTCGGATCAAGAAGGATAGCTCGAGAAGGGATAAGATTGGATAAAAATCAAATCATATCCAATCCTACCTAATATCCCTCAAAAAATTCATCTCCGTCCAAAAAATGGAGAAGTGGCCGCCCACTCTTAGGAAAAAAGGGGAGAGAATTCGGCCATTAAGACCTATAAATAGGAGAAATTCCATTCTTTGTAATTTTAAATTCACAATTGAGAGAAAAGAGTGTAATATTATTGTATTTCTCCATCTTCTTCGAGACAAAGTTGAAAACAAAAGAAATGAAAATTTAAGTGTTCTTCTTACTCGTTTTTATTCGAAATTCTTTACTTATTTTTGAAACTATTTGTCTTCTAAAATTAGATTTCTCATATTCATATAAATAAAGTCGTGTTTGAATTTGCAGGACTTTCTTAGTGTAAAAAACGAACCGCATCAAGTGGCGCCGTCTGTGGAAAAATCTGAGTTGAAGACGTGAGTTATGATGACAAATTTTGAAGAAAATCCAGAAGTTTGTAGGCTTTTCGCTCTTGTCCAATTTCCGATGTGGAAATCTCGATTTTGGAGTGAAAAGAGTTGTTTTCGACCAAATTAGGCGATTTTACGCAGTTTTGGAAATATTGGCATAGCTGGCGTTACATACATCCATTTTCAGTGATTTTTATATGAATGAAAATCCAAGACAAAGACCTACAATTATTATGAAGACGTCTAGATCCAGTTCGGAAGTATGAAGGCTCGAAAGTGTTCGTTAATATGAAGCAGAATTCGGTTGCGGCCTGGGGTGCGCAGTTTCGGTGGAAAAATCATAAATCGTGATTCAGGCCTTAGATTCAATCAAGGTCAGTTGGATTGAAAATATCACGAGCACATATACAACTTTCTAGAAGGAAGTAAAGTCGGATTCTAATGGGATCCTTTGAGAAACAGCGCCCAAAGATATGGAAGAAAATCTTAGCAAAAGACCTAGTCATGGAGAAGACCGGCGTTTCGGAGTTTTGGATAGAATCTAGCCACGCACGTCCCACATTCCCTGATGTGAAACCAAGGTGGTCTCCAATAGAGAAATGTGCCTGAGCTAGCTGATCAGTAGGAGTGCCATTCCTTTCACAGGCAACTGTGATGACGTATACACCAGGAGTTATACAGCCAACACACCTGTCAGCTATCCTGGGAGCCCCATGCCCTTCACAGGTGACCGCGATCGTGTGCGCGCCAGGAGTTATCCTGCTAGCACTCTTATCAGCTGTCTCGGGAATGTCATTCCCTTCACAGGTGACTGCGATGACATACGCACCCAATTTAACCTGACAACACTCCTATCATCTATCCCTTATGAGCACCCGGGCCCAAAGCACTCCGAATCTCCCTTATGCTTCGAATACGGTGGCTCTTCCCCCCGTTGCCCCATGCCAGGGTGCTCCTATGATGATGCCCATTCCAGATGCTGTTGCCTTCCAGTTAGCTGGTATGAGAAATGAGGCCCAACTAATATTCTACGGCCCAAGGGCTCCGCCAATGATGTTTCCGCCAGTTGATACAAGGCTGGTGTCCCCTCAGTTAGCTATCTCGCGTGGTCCTCAGTTAAGGACATCACACGCGTATACAAGCATTAATGAACCTGAGAGGGAAGCTGTAAGAAGGCCTCATGACCATACGATGGAGAGGTTCGAGGGCATGCAGGAAGAAATGAGAGAAATGAGGCAACGTCTTGGAGTGAGCATGCATAACCCACCGAAGGGGATCCCTTTCGAGCCCCAGATACTAGCTGACGAGCTACCTAATAGCTTTCGGACGCCTAATATGTTGGAGTATGACGGCTCATCGGATCCCAATGAGAACCTATGGAAATTCGAGAACTGCGCGTTGTTACACTAATATTCCGACGGAGTTAAGTGCCGAGTATTCCTGACCATTCTGACACGGTCTGCCCAGCAGTGGTTCAATCAATTGTCTCCCAATTCTATCAATTCTTTTAAAGAATTCAGCTCGATGTTTCTACATCAATTTGCCAGTAGCAAGAAGTATCAGAAGACTTCTCTTAGCCTATTCAACATGCATGAGAAGGCTAATGAGCCCTTACGGGAGTATATTCAAAGATTCAATACGGCGGCCCTGGAGGTACCCTCTGCCAATGCGGAGGTGTTGAGTAACGCATTTGTTCAAGGATTGAAGGATGCACTACTACAGAAATCACTTATAACAGCAGTTTTTTTGGGCCTATGACAGCGGTTTTTAACCGCTGTCATAGGTACCACTGTTATATGGTTTTGACCTATGACAGCGGTTAAAAAACCGCTGTCATAGGTCACCCTATGACAGCGGTTCTTTCGTTCCGGTTGAACCGCTGTCATAGGGGTTAAAAAAAAAATTAATTTGGATCCTGTGACAGCGGTTCAGCCGAAACCGCCGTCATAGGGTCGTTTATTTTATTTTTTTTAATTTTATTTTCTCGATTATAATGTTACCATGTTCGAATGACACGAAATTTACACGATCATAGAGAAACAACATTCTAAACAAAACGCAAGTCTTTGCCTTGCGATCTCGTGATTTTAGCCATTTGAGATCGTTTAAGGCCTCAAATACGGGTTTTATTACAAAAATACGTATTTTTGTAATAAAACCCATATTTGAGGCCTTAAACGATCTCAAATGGCTAAAATCACGAGATCGCAACCGTTTCTCTATAACCGTGTGAATTTCGTGTCATTCCGACACCGCAAAATTTCAACCGAGAAATATTTTCATAAATACACAAATATACGTACACCCACACATACACAAATATACATATACCCATCCACATATACACAAATATACATACACCCATCCACATATATACATACACAAATATACATACACCCATCAATATATACACAAATATACATACACCCATCAAAATATACACAAATATACCCATTAACACATATACAAATATACATACACCCATCCACATATATACATACACAAATATACATACAACCACATATACACAAATATACACACACCAAAACATACACAAATACACCCATTAACATATACACAAATATACATACACCCATCCACATATATACATACACAAATATACATACACCCATCAAAATATACACAAATATACATACACCCATCAAAATATACACAAATATACATACACCCATCCACATATATACATACACAAATATACATACAACCACATATACACAAATATACACACACCCACACATACACAAATACACCCATTAACATATACACAAATATACATACACCCATCCACAAATATACATACACCCATCAACATATACACAAATATACATACAACCACATATACACAAATATACATACACCCACACATATACAAATATACATACACCCACACATATACAAATATACATATATATATAGTGAGAGAAAGAGAAGAGGCGGGCTTACGGTCGTGGCGGCGGCGGCGGCGGTTGTAAGCTTTTGGGGGGGGGGGATCGAGAGAGAGAGAGAGAGAGAGGCCGAGAGTACTGAGAGAGAGGCAAAACTGAAATTTGAGAGTGAGAGAATTAGGGGGCGACTGTCTGACCTAGTAAAAACCCGACAGCCTATGACAGCGGTTCTCCCAGAACCGCTGTTATAGCCCAGCCCTATGACAGCGGTTGTGCAAAACCGCTGCCACAGGATATTTTTTTTTGCAAAATTTATGACAGCGGTTCATGGCGACCACTGTCATATCTCGACACTATGATAGCGGTTCGGGGAGAATCGCTGTCATAGGTCCGAACCAAATAGCCCTATCACAACGGTTTTGCAAAACCGCTGTCATAGATACGCTGTAATAGAGTATTTTTGTAGTAGTGACGGAGACCTTTTTAGGTCGTTAGCCAAGAAACCTGCATTTAGTTTTGATAATCTGCTGGCAAGGGCAGAAAAGTATGTGAACATGGACGAGGCAGCCATGATGAAGGGAGCTGAATCATTACCACCAAATAAGGATGGTAAAGATGCTAAATTTGTACCTAGGAGACCCCGAGCCGAAGATAGACGTCCTGAGGAGCGTCGATACACTCAATTCATGTTGTTGAAGGTATCGTCGTTGCAAGTTCTCATGGCTATAGAGCACAAGAGTTACGCGAAGTGGCCACGTAGTGCTGAAAAGGGGCCTGTGAACCCCAAATCAAGCAGGACCGAGAAAATCCTCAAGGTGGCCAAGGAAGAAATGCGCCAATGAAGGGAAAGGTGATAGTCATAAAATGAGTCATCAACATGATATCCGGAGGTCCCACTATTGGGGATTCGCATAGAGCAAGGCAAGCTCATGAAAGAGCTTTACACGAAGGATGCCAAGAAACTTTCCAAGAATTGAAGGCATACCTTGGTAATTTGCCTCTGCTAACAAAACCAGTGTAGGGAGAAACTCTATACTTATCTTTAGCTATCTCAGAGCATGCCGTCAACTCTGTGCTCATAAGAAAAGAAGGGAGGGACCAAAAATCCATATATTATGTAAGCCGAACGCTACGAGGTGCTGAATCTAGATACATCGAGATTGAGAAGGTTGCCTTCGCCCTGGTGACTACCGCAAGGAAGCTGAGGCTTTATTTCCTCACATACCATGTGAAAGTACGTACCAACCATCCCTTGAAGCAAATCTTAGGCCGCCCAGAAGTATCAGGAAGAATGATCAAGTGGGCGGTAGAATTGAGCGAGTTCGATGCCTCCTATTCTCCCAGACCGGCCATTAAAGCCCAGGCGTTAGCGAACTTTATCTCGAAGGTCCCTTCGGCGCAACAGGAGAGAAAAGTTTGGCTCTTACCCATGGATGGTTCATCGACAATGGCTGGAAGTGGAGCTGGTATAGTGTTAACCACTCCTGAGGGTAACAAACTGGAGTACGTGATAAGAGGCATTTTTACGTGTTTTTAAGCCCCTTTGCGTTTATGTCTTAGGTTCAATTATCGCTTGATTCTTGCCACATGTGCGTTTAATTCATGCATTAAGTGATTTCAGGTCTTAAATGGATACAATCAAAGAACGGGATGAAAAATGACGTATAAAACAAGTTTAGGCCAAATTGCTACGCACCCCTACGCCTAGGCGCCATCTTGCCCACGCCCGGGCGCCGTATCTACACCACTTTCCACGTTCGAGCGCTATTTCCGTATGTTTAGAGGCCGAATTGGATGAAGTTCCCTTCTACAATGTTGTAGAACTATGTGTTAGCTTCAAATGAGGACTTGAATCATCCAAATCGGAGTTTCGTGGAGAAAGTTATGAATGAAATACGATTGCTGCGCAGGATACATTGCATTTAATTTCAGCATTCTGAATCCCGCGCCCAAGCGCCGTAATGCCACGCCTAGGCGTGTCCACACCCGAATTGAGATTCTTTTCAGCCAAAAGATCATCCTTTGATGGGGGAATGGAACATTTAAAGCCAAGAGGTCATCACATGTATGAAAGGGATGTCATAAGTATGTTTCTTAATAGATCTACTTTAGGGAATTTTATACTACTCACTTTAAGAGTAGTGGAGGACACACTAGGGGGGACACACATGAGGAGCTGATTTGTGGTGGTCTTCTTAAGGATTTTTTAGCACAATTGACCGAGACATCTGGGAGGAGGGGAGAGAGAAAGGCATTTTTGGCCATCACTTTTCACTCATCATCATTGATCACCATTCTTGATCACTTTGGAGGGGAACAAAGAGAGAGGAGTTAAGGATTGAAGTTGAAGAGCAAAGATCCATCATCAATCAATTGAGGGAGTTTTAATTATTTGCATTTACATGTTTATTTCCATGAGTATGTATATGTTTGTATTAGATTTTCTTAAGGCTTTGATGAGAGGCTAATATTGTAGAACTAAGGCCATGTGAAGGCCAAATTTATGAATCAATATATGTGAAGTTGCTCTTTGTATTAATTCTCCTATTGCTTTGTGTGTTAATTCTATGCTTTTATTCCAATCATGTGTTTGATCACCATATGCTTGCTATCTTGCCTAATCTAGTTGTTCGAGAGAAAATAGATTAGGGTGCAAGAGAATTAACACATCATCCGAAACAAATGAGGGATTGCCCTAGAAATAGGTAAAGATTCCCGGGTGTTGTTAGCCGGATTCGTTCGGGGAAGCTCTAGAACGTTAATGCGTGATTTTGATTAGATTCTCGGATAGACATATTTAGAGAACCGTCAATTAATCATAGGATTATTATGTGCCGAGACATCGGGTAATAGTTAATTTAGGAGTTTCCACCAAAGCAATAGGAGTCTAATAATTCGAAGAGTAGCTCATATATATTGACGAGTAGATTCGGTTGTAGCATGTGCCTTAGTCATTGTATCATACGTGAGATTAAATCTATAGTACGTTTCTCTTTGGTTCTTCGTTTGTTTAATCTTTTTCTTGCACTTTACTTTAATTGTCTTATCTTTTATCGAAAATCATTAACTAGAATTCAAGTCCTTGTGGTTCGACAACCCGGACTTTTGTCCACTTATTACTACACACGTCTAGTGCACTTGCTATTATAGCACGTTAGCTTTTAGCGTGTCAAGTTTTTGGCGCCGTTGCCGGGGACTGTTTATTTAGTTTTTTTATTTTTTTATTTTCGTTTACATTTTTTATAATTCTTAGTTTCGTTTATTTCTTGATTTCTTTTATTTTCGTGATTAGTCTAATTTTGTTCTTGTATTTAATTGTTAGGTTCTTGAGGTGCATGACCCGCTCCTCAAACAAGCCTCTATACGAGTTGGAGCCCGAAATTGAACGAGTTCTTAGGACTAGTAGGCGAGCAAGAGAAATGGCCAATAATCTCAACCAAAACCCAAATGGAAATTTCCCGGACATGAACTCACCGGAAACTAGGGAGTGGTTACAAGGTGTTCTACAAGCCATGCAAGCGGTACCTCCTCCACAACTCCCGTCGGTTCGGGGTAGCTTACCACCTAGGGTCCATACCATTCCGGGGCCCGTAGTCGTGCCTAATTTCTTCACACCAAACTACCACATTCCGGCTCACATTTTTAATATGGTGCAAGGAGATCCTTTCTATGGAGAACCGCACGAATCACCACACGCTCATTTGGAAACCATAGATGAGGCTCTTGTGACCATTCAATATCACCCACGAGATCTTGATGCGATTCGTCTAAGAGTCTTCCATTTCTCATTGAAGGATAGGGCGACAACATGGTACAAATCCTTACCTCCACAATCTATTACAACATGGAGTGAGTTGGTCGATGCCTTTTTAAATAAATTCTTTCCACCCTCAAAAATCAATGAGCTACGGAGTAATATAAAAAGGTTTAGGCAAAGGAGCAATGAATCTTTAGCCGAGGCTTGGGCTAGATATAAGGGCATGCTCCGTAAATGTCACGATCATAATTTTGGGTTGAATGAACAAGTACTCCATTTCTATGATGGGGTTAGGTCACGTATTCGGCATAGACTCAACGCGGGTGCGGGAGGAGATCTCCTTGGGTTAGACTGTCAAAGTGTATGGGACAAAGTCGAACAGTTGGCCCGAGAAGACGAGCTTTACCCCGACGATGAAGAGGCCTCATCCTCTAAAAAGGTTGCTTGTATTGAGGAAGTAGTAGTCTTAGAACCGGAGGTTGGCAATGTTAATTATGTGGGGAATCAAAATAAACCTCGGATGAGCTTTCATATACCCGAGAATTTTCCAAAAAGGCCCAACCCCGCACAGAACGTACAACCGGGGATCTATCAACCGGGGATCTATCAAGCTCCACGACCACCCTTCAATAACCCACCCCCGAGGCAAGGCAATTTCAATGGACAAGGTCAAGGTCAAGTGCAAATGCGACCTCCCACAATCGATGAGAAACTAGATGCTCACATGAAAAAGTCCGATACATCTTTCAACGAACTTCGGGGTATGATAAAGGATATGTGTATGGAGATGAAGGATTTGCGAACACAAGTAGGGCAACTTTCTAATGCGGTTAACGGTAGAGCCCCGGGGACTCTCCCAAGCGACACGGAAAAGAACCCGAAGGCCCAATGCAATGCCATAGTCTTGAGAAGTGGCAAACACTTGGAGAATGACACTGCCAGTACATCCGCGCCCGAGCGCCCCAACATGCACGCCCAGGCGCCTGATCTACCCTGTTCTGGACAAAACTCTCTGTTTCCCGCGCCCGAGCGCCCCGACCTGCACGCCCAGGCGCCTACAGATACGCGCCTAGGCGCCAATATACGCGCCCAGGCGCCACCCACAAACCTGCCAGATGCATATGTTCTGCATCCCTCGCCCGAGCGCCCAGAACTGCACGCCCAGGCGCCGATATACGCGCCCAGGCGCCGCCTACTGTTTCAGTGGGTTTTCATCCGTCTAATCCAACGCTTTCTCCCCCTATCGAAGTTCGTCTCCCCTTCCCAAATGCTCACAAAAAGAAGAAAAAGGAGATGGATCCGAGCTTTCTTCGAATTTTGGCAATCCTTCGGGAAGTGAGAATTAATATTCCGTTTATTGACGCCATTCTCCAAATGCCGAATTATGTGAAGTTCTTCAAGGACATACTCTCCAACAAGCAGAAGTGGGAAGAGAATGAGACGGTGTGCCTCACGGAAGAATGCTCCGCCGTATTACTCAATAAATTGCCAACTAAGCTCCAAGATCCCGGGAGTCTCACAATCCCATGCACGATTGGATCCCTATCATTCAAGAAGGTGTTATGTGACTCGGGGGCCAGCATCAATCTTCTTCCATACTCACTGTTTAAAAAGCTAGGCCTTGGAAATCCCAAGCCGACCTCAATGAGCCTTCAACTAGCCGACCGATCGATCAAGAGGCCCAAGGGGATAATCGAAGACGTTATTGTCCAAGTCGACAAGTTTTATTTTCCCGTTGATTTCGTAGTACTCGACATGGAAGAAGATGTGGAGGTACCATTAATCCTAGGGAGACCATTCCTAGCCACGGGTAAGGCGGTAATTGACATTGCTAATGGTAAGCTTACCTTGAATGTGGGCGATGACAAAGTTACCTTTGATGTTTACAAAGTCCTTAAACATCCTATTGATCATGACTCGTGTTATCGAATTGATACATTTGACCATTTGATTGTTGAGTATTTACAGGACAATACAATTGAAAATTCTCTCGAACAGAATCTTATGAAATCCATGCAAGTGGACTCGGAGAAAGATGATCTAGTGGAAAAGGTTCTAAGCTTGGAGTACAAATCTTCCTCTCATTCGGGAGGATTCATCAAAGTTGATAGATCATTGTCAGGATCACCTCGCCCATCTATTGAAGAACCCCCTCTCTCGAACTCAAACCCCTCCCCTCCCACCTTAAATATGTGTACTTGAACGACGACGAAACACTCCCATTGATCATTTCCTCATCTCTTTCAGGATCACAAGAAGAGCAATTAATGACGGTGTTGAGATCTCACAAACGGGCTTTTGGGTGGAAACTTGCGGACATCAAAGGCATTAGTCCAGCGATATGTATGCACAAAATACTTATGGAGGACTCCACCAAGCCTACACGCCAACCCCAAAGGAGATCAAACCCACAAATCCAAGAGGTAGTAAAGAAGGAAGTGATTAAACTGCTCGACTCAGGTATAATCTATCCTATTTCTGATAGTGCGTGGGTGAGCCCTACCCAAGTGGTGCCTAAGAAAGGGGGATAACGGTAATTGAGAATGCGAATAATGAGCTTATCCCAACTCGTATAATTAGTGGGTGGCGTGTATGTATAGATTACCGTAAGTTGAATGATGCCACACGTAAGGATCATTTCCCCTCCCCTTTATTGACCAAATGCTTGAACGATTAGCCGGGCATGATTTCTATTGTTTTCTAGATGGTTACTCCGGCTATAATCAAATTGCCATAGATCCTGAGGACCAAGAGAAAACCACTTTCACTTGTCCTTATGGCACATTTGCTTATAGAAGGATGCCATTTGGCTTGTGTAATGCCCCGGCCACTTTTCAAAGATGCATGATGGCTATTTTTCATGATATGGTTGAAGATTTCCTTGAAATTTTTATGGATGACTTTTCTGTTTTCGGAACAACTTTTGATATTTGTCTTGCTCATCTAAATGTTGTGCTTAAACGTTGTGAAGAAACCAACCTTGTTTTGAATTGGGAAAAATGCCATTTAATGGTCCGGGAGGGGATTGTGCTTGGCCACAAGATCTCTCAAAAAGGGATCGAAGTGGACCAAGCCAAGATTGAGGTCATTGAAAAACTTCCCCCGCCCACATCGGTAAAAGCTGTTAGGAGTTTTCTCGGGCATGCTGGTTTCTATAGGCGATTCATCTTGAATTTCTCTAAAATTGCGAAACCGTTGTCTAATTTGCTTGTTAAAGATGCACCTTTTGATTTCAATTCTTCTTGTATGCAGGCCTTTCTTGATTTGAAGGAACGCTTAGTTTCCGCCCCTATCATGTCATCCCCCGATTGGAGCTTACCATTCGAATTGATGTGTGATGCGAGTGACACCGCGGTTGGAGCGGTCCTTGGCCAAAGGAAGGAAAGGTATTTCGAACCATTTACTATGCTAGTAAAACTCTTAACGATGCACAATTGAATTATGCCACCACGGAAAAAGAATTACTCGCCATAGTCTTTGCATTCGATAAATTCCACTCTTACCTCGTGCTAAACAAAGTGATAGTTTACACCGATCATTCGGCTTTAAAATATTTGCTTGCCAAGAAAGATGCTAAACCAAGACTTCTTAGGTGGATTTTGTTACTCCAAGAATTTGATTTAGAGATAAAAGACAAGAAAGGCACCGAAAATGTAGTAGCCGACCACCTCTCACGATTAGAGCTAGTGAATGATCCGTTAGATGAGACACCAATTCGTGAGGAATTCCCGGATGAACACCTCCTTGCTATTTCTGAAAAAATTTCACCTTGGTATGCTAACTTTGCCAATTACATTGTTACGGGCCGTCTTCCCCGGATATCACTTTTCATCAAAAGAAGAAATTTCTATCTGATGTAAAGCAATATCTTTGGGACGAACCCTTTTTATTCAAAGTTTGTGCAGATGGTTTAATTCGACGTTGCATACCCGAAACGGACGTGCATGCTATCCTATCTCATTGTCATGATATGGCGGTAGGTGGCCATTTTGGGCCTTCCAAAACGGTAGCTAAGATCCTCCAATCAGGTTTCTTCTGGCCTACTCTTGTTAAAGATGCACATCATTATGTCAAATCTTGTGATCGCTGTCAACGAATGGGGAACATCTCTAAACATCATGAAACGCCCTTAAATAGCATGTTAGAGTGTGAGTTGTTTGATGTATGGGGTGTGGATTTCATGGGCCCTTTCCCCAGTTCTTGTTCAAATAAATATATCCTTGTTGCGGTAGACTATGTCTCCAAATGGGTGGAAGCCGTGGCCTTGCCTACTAATGATGCTCGGGTTGTCACTCGTTTTCTGAAGAAGCATATTTTTACTCGATTTGGAACTCCCCGAGCCATCATTAGTGACGGGGGCACCCACTTCTGCAACAGGCAGTTTGAACTTTTATTGACCAAGTACGGGGTGAAGCATAAAATTTCGACCCCATACCACCCACAAACTAGTGGCCAAGTGGAGGTCTCGAATAGGGAGATTAAGCGTATTTTAGAAAAAACTGTCAACGCATCAAGAAAGGATTGGTCCCTTAAATTGGATGATGCTCTTTGGGCTTATCGGACCGCCTATAAAACCCCAATTGGCATGTCCCCGTATCGTCTTGTTTTTGGCAAAACATGTCACTTGCCCGTTGAACTCGAGCATCGTGCTTATTGGGCCATTAAGTTTCTAAATTTTGACTCTCAAAGTGTAGGTACACAACGTTTGCTACAACTCAACGAGCTCGAAGAATGGCGTCATCTTGCCTATGAGAACGCAAAACTCTATAAGGAGCGGACCAAAATGTGGCATGACAAACATATTCTCCCCCGGGAATTCCACAAGGGAGAGCGGGTGTTGCTATACAACTCTCGACTCCGACTCTTCCCCGGGAAGCTTAAGTCTCGATGGTCGGGCCCATTTTTGATTTCCCAGGTCTATCCATCCGGCGCCGTCGAGCTTACAACAGATAAAGGACATACTTTCTTGGTCAACGCTCAACGTCTAAAACCTTACTTAGGGATGGATGGACCAAGAGACAAAGAGTCCTTCATCCTCGCGGACCCTTCGTGATTCTTCGCTTTCAGTCGAGCTAATGACTCTAAACTAGCGCTTCTTGGGAGGCAACCCATGTTTTCTTTCCGTTTCCTTTTCTTTTTCCCTTATTATCCCGTTTGTTGCTTTATTTTCTAGTCTTACATCTTTGTTAGTTTGTGTTTTAAGTGTTTTGTCTCTTCCCTTTGAAACAGGAAATGAAATTCTTTACAAATATTTCTGAACGGGGCCCAAGCCCGAGGAAACAGGCGCCTAGGCGCCCGGTTTGCGAAAGGGCGCCCAAGCGCCGGAAGGGGCGCCCAAGCGCCGAAACAACGCCCGCCTAGGCGCGGCATTACCAGTAAAAAATCCAGGTACGCTGTGTCGCGCGCCTAGGCGCCCAAACACGCGCGCCTAGGCGCCCGTTTCTGATTTAAACAAATTGTGGGTCAAACGGTCAAAATTCTTCACAAACTCTTCACAACTCCTCTCCCAAGCGATTTCCGGCGACACTCTCACCTTTCCGGCCATCTCCACCGTGTTTCACCGCCACTTTCCATCAACATCACTCGCTGCACAGTGACCCTCCTTCACATCCAACTCGGTGCGAAAATTTTGGAAAAAGGTGAGTTTTGGCTTTACCCTTCTTCCATTTCCGATTCATAGACGACGAGTAGGTGCCTTACATTATATTTTGAGGATTATTTGGGGCTTCGTCCGATTGTGGATTGAATTTTTTGTTTGAGGACTTCTATTGAATTTGTGATCGTAAAAAAAAAAACAAATTTGAGGGTTGTTGTTGTTGATTGGTGATCTATTGTTATCAATTTGTGGGTTAAATTGATTTGTGGGTTGTTGTTGTTGAAATTGGATGCTATTTTGTTGATTAAATTGTGGATTATTGCTTAAAGAATTGAGGAATCGGTTAAATCCGTGGATTGTTGCTAGATTGTGGGTTGCTCTCTGATTTTGGTGTGTTGTTGGGCGTTGACGATTGTTGTATTGGTTGGTTGCATTTGGGTTGATTTGAGTAGTTGAGAAGTTGATCATTGTTGTTGCAAATGACGAGAACTACCAACAGACCGTCCAAGGGTAAGAAAAAAGTGGGTGAGGGTTCCTCTAATGAGCCCGAGACTCCCGATAATACCCGTTTTGAAAACTCCCAAGTCCAAATTATGTGTCAGAGTTTGAGCACCCTCCGCACCCTTATTAAGGAGCACTATTTAACCACCCGGGACAGCCCTCTGTGCACGAATTGATACAGTTTCATCGCTTACAGTTTTTCTGTCAAAAGCCCGAGGCCATTCGTCTTCCTTGGGTCTTGAATTCTTCAGCTCCGGGTTTATGATGAGATTGAGACACGAGGATGGCTGGGGACTACCCTTTTGGTCCGGGGCAAACATGTCAATTATGAGTTGAGACAGATTAGGGAGAGCATAGGCACCCCGACCCCTCAGACATGCGAGTTCACCACTCTTTACAATGCAGGGCGCCTCCGAGTTAGCCTGTCGGATATTTTGCGGGTTATTGGCGAGAGGGGTGGGAATGGGTACCCGGAGAAGCTCATGTCCCCCGTAGGGCTCTATTACCCGAGGCTGCTTTCTGGCTCGACTTCATCCGATTCAATTTAATACCGAGTACCAATCGATCAGAGGCAAACAAGGAACGGGCCACCCTCATCTACGCTATTATGTCCAAGAAAGCTGTGGACTTTGCCCGGGTAATCCACAAGTCTTTGACGGACCACTTTAGGAAGTTGAAGAATGAGTTAGGGCCGTTGATTAACAAAGAATTGGCTAAGCAAAAGGGAGAAGGTCCCACTCGGAAGATTCCCATCATTCTCCCGTCACTGATCACAGCTTTATGCAAGGCGGCTAAGGTTCCCACATTTCCTATGGAGCGTACTGAGCTTCCTGGTTCTTATCTCACCGTGGTAGATGACGACTCCCAGGCTCCTCCACCACCAGCTACTTCCAAGAGGCCTCGCCCGTCTTCATCCCGGTCTACTAGCTCCCCACAGTTTCCACCTATGGATGCCGCCATTAGACAATTAAAGGATGAATTGAGGGTGAGTTGCGAGATGAGATGAGGGTGGTCATGTCCGACACTTGTGCTTATTTCCGTCAGCTTTTTGTAGAGCATGATGCGTTTGTCGGTTGGGGGCCGTTTGATTATTCTGCTCCTCACCTTACCCGCACCCCCCGCCTCAGCAGCCCGCAGATATGCACGAGTCAGGTGCTCTCGTTCCTGAAGGAGGTGATGATGAGGCTCATAATGATGAGGGTAGCCCGTTGATTGATTTGGATGATCTCGGCGGAGCGGATGAGGATTACATTGACCGTTTTGGCACCACCGATTAGGCTTATCTTGTTTTATTCCATGCATGTTTCTTTTTGTTTTTGGATATCTTTTGTTGGGTGTTGGATATTTTATGTTTTATGTTTGGATGCTTGATGTTTTCTTTCCATGCATGTTTCTCATTTTTTTGTTTGTCTCGTTTTGTTTATTCTATTCTATCCAATGTTTGATGCTCTGTATGGCTAGCATTTGTTTACCTATGTAGTGATCGACACAGTGATTGCCATCCGTGGACTTGATTGCCTTAAGTGGACTCGGGTTTGCTTTTCAGCTTCCCTATGGTGACGTGTACTTTGCCCTTCTTTTTTCAAACATTGGGGACAATGTTCATGATAAGTGTGGGGGGGTATATATACTAGATCCATTATAGTCATGTTGATTCATGTTTTACATATTTCGGTCCAAGTTTGGGGGGTGCTGTACCTCTACATGTGAAATGTGTGCAATTTTAATTTATTTTTTTATTTCTTTTGGATAGAATTTCAACCCTTCACTTGAGGCATTGAGTATGGTTAATTTGAATACATGGTATGTTTTCTCTATCAATTTGGTTTTTAATGGCTATACACACATCGTTCCTTGCTTATGGGATCCTAACTAGACTAGAACCTTAAGATGATTCACATATGCACCTAAATCGAAGGTAGAGGAGTTGAGTGGGCAATCATTTTGAAACACTTAAAGGCTTGATCCCGAAATATCAACTTAGAATTTTCACATGTGTTATGAGTTGAGAACGTTAACTTCGTGTGTTTAATAATAATAAAAGAGGTTGAACATTGGTATGACTGAAAAAGTCAGGCTTAATAGATACTGGGGGCGAAGAGCACCATGCCTAGAATACTGTACTATTTTGCTAATTTGAGCTAAGCTCAAGCCAATGCAAGTGTTAAGTGAATAAGGACCTAGTTTGATTTTGTGGCCTTTGACACTCGAGCGATTAAGCCCTTAGGAGTGTCTCCACATTTGATACCCTAAGCCATCTGGTTTAGGAGTTATTGGCCTAAACTCGTTACACGGGTGTCATAGAAAGCCTAAGAGGATCAACATTGCACATGGTCTAGCCTCTAATGTTTCGAGTTGAAAGTGCATAAGATAAATCCGAAAGTGGAATGAAGTGATGAATTTTTAAGTGGCTATGAAGTTGTATTCAATTCTCGTACCATGTGAATAATCAAAAGTTGATAAATATGGGGTTAATGTTGAAAAGTGGTAAGAATGCCACTTGACTATAATACTTGAGATTTATTACACTACACCCTTAGGATGATCTTTTCAATGTTAAGGCGTAACATGAGCAAATGTGTGATGTGTATATATTTGTAATATGAGCTTAAACAGATGAATTCATACCATTGTGTGCTATTAATCATTGTAATTTACGTTGAGTGATCGGGGTTGAAAATCTTTCGATTTTGTGGGTATATCGTCTGCAAACCCTCACGAGACTATAACTCGTCCTTTGAGGTAACTAAAAGGTTCAAAGGCTTGTTGCATTCGCTAAATGCAACCGTTTACTCCACGAAAGTGAGTTAGGTAGTTTTCTTTTTTGTTTCTCTTTGATTGATGATGTTTCCTTATCTTAAAACTCTTATTGCTCGAGGACGATCAATTGATAAGTGTGGGGGTGTTGATAAGAGGCATTTTTACGTGTTTTTAAGCCCCTTTGCGTTTATGTCTTAGGTTCATTTATCGCTTGATTCTTGCCACATGTGCGTTTAATTCGTGCATTAAGTGATTTCAGGTCTTAAATGGATACAATCAAAGAACGGGATGAAAAATGACGTATAAAACAAGTTTAGGCCAAATTGCTACGCACCCCTACGCCTAGGCGCCATCTTGCCCACGCCCGGGCGCCGTATCTACACCACTTTCCACGTTCGAGCGCTATTTTCCGTATGTTTAGAGGCCGAATTGGATGAAGTTCCCTTCTACAATGTTGTAGAACTATGTGTTAGCTTCAAATGAGGACTTGAATCATCCAAATCGGAGTTTGTGGAGAAAGTTATGAAGAAATACAATTGCTGCGCAGGATACATTGCATTTAATTTCAGCATTCTGATCCCGCGCCCAGCGCCGTAATGCCACGCCTAGGCGTGTCCACACCCGAATTTTGATTCTTTTCAGCCAAAAGATCATCATTTGATGGGGGAATGGAACATTTAAAGCCAAGAGGTCATCACATGTATGAGAGGGATGTCATAAGTATGTTTCTTAATAGATCTACTTTAGGGAATTTTATACTACTCACTTTAAGAGTAGTGGAGGACACACTAGGGGGACACACATGAGGAGCTGATTTGTGGTGGTCTTCTTAAGGATTTTTTAGCACAATTGACCGACATCATCTGGGAGGAGGGGAGAGAGAGGCATTTTTGGCCATCACTTTTCACTCATCATCATTCATCACCATTTTGATCACTTTTGGAGGGGAACAAAGAGAGAGGAGTTAAGGATTGAAGTTGAAGAGCAAAGATCCATCATCAATCAATTGAGGGAGTTTTAATTATTTGCATTTACATGTTTATTTCCATGAGTATGTATATGTTTGTATTAGATTTTCTTAAGGCTTTGATGAGAGGCTAATATTGTAGAACTAAGGCCATGTGAAGGCCAATTTATGAATCAATATATGTGAAGTTGCTCTTTGTATTAATTCTCCTATTGCTTTGTGTGTTAATTCTATGCTTTTATTCCAATCATGTGTTTGATCACCATATGCTTGCTATCTTGCCTAATCTAGTGTTCGAGAGAAAATAGATTAGGGTGCAAGAGAATTAACACATCATCCGAAACAAATGAGGGATTGCCCTAGAAATAGGTAAAGATTCCCGGTGTTGTTAGCCGGATTCGTTCGGGGAAGCTCTAGAACGTTAATGCGTGATTTTTGATTAGATTCTCGGATAGACATATTTAGAGAACCGTCAATTAATCATAGGATTATTATGTGCCGAGACATCGGGTAATAGTTAATTTAGGAGTTTCCACCAAGCAATAGGAGTCTAATAATTCGAAGAGTAGCTCATATATATTGACGAGTAGATTCGGTTGTAGCATGTGCCTTAGTCATTGTATCATACGTGAGATTAATCTATAGTACGTTTCTCTTTGGTTCTTCGTTTGTTTAATCTTTTTCTTGCACTTTACTTTAATGTCTTATCTTTTATCGAAAATCATTAACTAGAATTCAAGTCCTTGTGGTCGACAACCCGACTTTTTGTCCACTTATTACTACACACGTCTAGTGCACTTGCTATTATAGCACGTTAGCTTTTAGCGTGTCC
>WHWC01000437.1:0-91416 GCA_019426215.1 Buddleja alternifolia | reverse complement strand
GTTAAATTGTCACTATTAACAATTTTTGACACATATATAGTAACAACTTAGTGAAAATATAAATAGAGTGACAAATATAATTGTTGTCACTATACATATATCACTAATTGTCAATAACGACAACAATTTCCTCGTCGTCACTGATTATCAAGAGTAACAATTTTTATCCAAATGTTGTCACTATTAAACATGTAAAACCTATACTTGTGACAAAACAAAAAATCTTATCACTAAAAAATTTCAACTAGTAGCAATTTTGATATTGTCACTTGACATTTTGTCACTAATATCATTTTGTCACAAGAGAAAATAAATGATTTCATAATTTCTCTATGCATGTGCTTTGAGTTAGTTGAAGTTTCTATGCAAGAGAAAGCATTTCCCCCGACCTATGTCACTGGGAGCACTTAATAATTTTAGCACTCGACTCCTCATTTTATGTAAAATATAACACTTCACTCCAATTGACTGTCCCCAGTCAACAGGGACGGGATTAGAAATTTGGGTTCAGGGGAGCGAATCTTTTCTTAAGGGACACAGCTTAACATTTTTCAAATTTGGAAGAAGGCGAAATTTCAAATATTAAAAGATTTATAGGGTAAAAATAAATTCTCAAAGTTGAGGGAGGCAGGGACCGCCACCAGGCCGGTCGAATCTTTTGGAATATTTTGTCCGAATCTATCAAAAATTATGCATCTTGCACCATATATATGACATTTGTGCACCCGATCCATTGAATACATAATATGTGCACTTTGCACCCTATTATAAGTCATGCGTCAGCACGTGACACTAATTCGGAAGGATATTTTAAAAGATTTCGCCGACTACGGTCAAATAAAGTAAAATGTCACATTTTACATAAAATGGAGAATCTGGTACTACAAATTTTAAGTTAAGGGGCAAAATAAGTTGGGGGAAATGCCTTTTACCCTATTGGATATATTCACGACCAAACATTTAAATGTATTTGATAACTTTTGAGTCAAATTCCTGCCAAAAGTGCTGACATTATTCCCTTTTAAGGGGTGTTTGCAAATACTAAAAATAAGTAATTCTCCACTTATAGTTGACAATAAATTATTTGAGAGTGTTTGCAAAGACCACTTATGCTTCTGATTCTCTAAACTTAAGTAGTTTTAAGCTATAATTTAGAAATTGATAAGGGGATGCTCTAAAGTGATTATGATTTTTTTTGAAATAAATTGAAATTGTTTGTGACATATTTGTCCTCATCCAGATTAAAACAATCCGAAATTATTCTCACCTAATCTCACGTTCAGTTCTTTTTTTTACCCTCACGTTCAGTTCTTTCTCTCCTCACTCAAGCTCTGTTCTCCAAATACATCAATACTATTGCAAAATTATTTTTTTCCCAAATTCTGAAATGGAAAGAAATATTTTTTAGAACTAATAATATGTAGCATATCGAACATTACCTTTATAACGTTGAAAATGATTTGATGATTAGTATTACACATAAAAGTATATAAAAATATTTAAATAGTAGTCAAGTTTTATATAATCGTGCCCCAGGAGATAAAATAGAAACATTAATTCTCAGTGAATTCTGTTAATGATCCAACCCTCTTATATCAATCTTTATTTTATGTGTAACCCAATTTTATGTTTTATTCTTATTTATGATTGATGCAATTTCTTGATTCAATTACGTGTCACTCAATTCTTATTTCATTTTTTCCCTAGAAAATATGAATTTTCTAATTTTAGGGGCAATATTGTACTTTTAAAAAATAAGTTAATTGATAATCACTTTTAATTGCAAACACTCCACATCAACTTTTTTTCACTTTCTGCTTGTGATTGCAAACACTACTCACTTCTACTTCTTAGCTGATTCTGTTTATTTTCCACTTATAATCACTTCTCCATAAGTAGTCGTATTTGCAAACACCCCTTTAATAGTAGCGAAATTTACACAGTATATGGAAATTCACACTATATTTCTAACTTATAAACAGTGAAGACAATATTTAAATTATGAAAACTGTCTTATGTCTTAAACATAAGTTTAAGACATTTTTCCAATTTTTCTCGAGGATAAAACATAAAATTCATGATAATTAATTTGAATGGACAGGATGAAATCATTAATTATTGGATCTGTTTTGTTTTCATGTCATATGTTTGGAACTGTTTGGTTGTACCACAATTATCATTTTCAAAGTTTGCAACCAAACGGTGTTGTGTTGTCGTTTAGCCAAACAGGGGATTTCGTGCATGAGGAGAACATTATAATTAGAATAATAAGCCTATTTTAGGGTAATTTAGGGGCAAGGAAGTAAACCTGTTCCAATTTTCTAACCACCTCAGTGGGTCAAATGGCTTGTTGTCGCTCCTTTTTATTATTGAACACAAAAATACAAAAACAAAAACAAAAATTCTTTTGCGCCATTACACCAACCAACATGTGCGATGCTGGACCGCCACCAATGTGTTGTATAAATGCTCTATTTTATTTATTAATAATAATTATTTACTTTAATAGGGATAATTGCATACGATCATATGTGATACGTGAAACCTGCGTCAAATTACCTTGTGTTATGTTTTTTTGCGGAAGACTCCCTTGTGTTCTATTTTATTCTACATACTCTCCCTTTTTTTAATTTTTTTTTGGGTTTTTCCATCATAAATGTTTTAGATCCTACCAAAATTAAATTATTTATCTATTAGAAACATGTAGGTGGCAAAAATGCATTTGGACTGACATTTATGATAAGAAAAACACCAAAAAAAAAAAAGAGTATGCAGAATAAAATAGAACACAAGAGGGCGCGCAAAAAAGCATCATACAGGATAGTTTGGCGCAGGTTTCGTTTATCACAGGAGGATCTTATGCAATTATCCCACTTTAATACGCAATTATCTATTTTCCTTTTGTTATCTTTGATATGCCCTATTTTGGACATTGTTTCAAAATCCCAAAAAATACCCCTAAAAAGACATGAAAATGCAACACCAAACAAAAAAAAAAAAGACAAGATCTGTGTCTTTTCAACGATCCTTGATTTTGCGCTATTGGATCGCAACACGTATTACCATCTGAGGGATCTATATGTCCAACCTAAGTCCGTAGATGATGTAAATCTATAAATACATCCATTTATGACTGGATACGAGTTATACAAGTATTCTACAAATCTCTCTAACTCTTTATTAAGAGCAACCCCTAAACTCCCTAAGTTTTTTATTTAGACTCTGAGTAAGTTCTCAATATACATATTGAGGTTTATGTATGATACGACATAAAAACCTAAATTATGTTAGACTTGATCATCACGTTCGGTAAGTAGGCAACTCTATCACTTGCATGCAATATATAATCCATCAACCTCTGATCATGTCAGACCTAAACCTCGACTGACCCAGATCCTTATCTTGCTAAAGAAATGCCCCACACCAATCCTATACACAAGTTTTGGTCGTATTTTTCTTTTGTTTTTCCGTTTCTCACTTCCCCCAAATAACCCATTAACAACAACGGCAGCAGGAACAACAACAACAACAACAACAACAATAATAATAACATAATTTTATAGATTCCATTTGGTTTATTATCCTATACTCACTAAACTATGATTATTATTAGTTGGTAAAGACACACTCTATGCATGTGCAAAAATATAAAAATTGATATGTAGCTTTTTGAACAAAATTCCATTAAGTTTAAATAAAAATAGAAGAAAAATAAGGTGGAAAGTAAATTTAATGTGATTAAAGAAATAAATAAAGAGATAAAGATATAGGGAGATAGTAAAGAGACAAAGATGAGGGGAAAGAAAGAAATGTGTATAAGGAGATGAGAGAGAATATAAGCAAAATAAGAAAATATTAGGAGAGAAATAGATACTGTGTGAGAAAAAATAGGAAAGAGAAAATAAAATATATAAAAAAAAATTAACGGAAACACTTGTTAAAATTTAAGAATGAGAATTGACTTCACCAAAAATTGGCACCCCATTGTAATTATTTTAAGTGTCTCATACTTTATATAACAGTATAAATTATTTTTATTATTTTTGGTTTCCCACGGGTTTCCCTACACAACATTGGGTATGAGACTAATCCCGTTTCACGGTACTGAGCCTGCCGCTGGCCTGAGAGGATTTGTCACTGAGAAAAGTCAAACACGCTCCCCACTCAAGAGCGTAGTGATGGACAAACCACTATGCCAATCTTTCAGGTTAAATTATTTTTATTATTATAACACAATGGAGTTGCCTACAAAAAAGTGAGTGTGCAGTGGGCACTACTATTAGACTTACTTAGGATCCATATAACCAAAAAATTGTACATAAAACTAATTCGTTGTATATCTCCGAGTGCGACATAATTACATAAAACCAAAACAATTAAAAGATGAGCATGTATTATAAATTTTAGGGAAACTCATCAAATAATTCTTACTCATTTATCAATTAGCTTATTGCCTCTCATACCTCTGCTCTCTCTCCTCTCAAGTGAGTAGAGCTCCCATGTGTGGATTTTCAATGGCTGTGCATTGACTTCCAGGAACCTTGTTTCCTTTCCTTTGTGCCCCTTGTTCCTTCGATCTATCTTTGTCTCTTTCCTCACTTCTCATCCACCTTTCATCCTTCCTTTCCCCTTGTCCTCCCTCCTACATCATTTATTCCTTCTGTCCTCTCATCCTTTTTTTCTCATCCTTCCTCTATCCTCTCTCATTTATTCCTCCTACATTTATTCCTCATGGAACAGTTTGAACATTTGGTTGTCTCTACCAACCTATTAAATGTGGGTGTTGATGAAGAGGACCCACAGTTCAACATGGAGAATATTAAAGCTTTTACTCTAGTAGGGAAAGTTCTGTCGGAAAAAACCTTTAATACCGGTGCTATCTGTTCACACAAATTTTCAGGTCTGCAATTTAAAAAGACAAGAAAAGATAATATGGACAAATAAATAAATCAATTTAAAGAAAATTACAATATCGTGAGAATAAATCTCCTAACGAAGACTAATCCCCTGATTCTTCACTCCAAACACGATTCAAGGGCTGAAAAGCTTGTTCTTGAACCTAGAGCGTATTTCTCCTTGGATTTGTTGAAGAAGAAATGAACACCCTGATGACTTGATTGTCGTTGAAGATGTAGTTCCTCCTCAGATTTGTTGAAGAAGAGACAAACACCTTGATGATTTGATTAACTTTGAAGATGGTGAATCTTCGTGGTTAATGAAGAACACTTTGACTTGGCTAAGAGAAGACTTCAATTCTCTAGCTTGTAGACTTATGTGTATGTATGTATCTTTGTATGTGGTATCTAAATGAAGCCCCTTGACCCCCTATTTATAGATGTTTGAGTAGGAGAGTTTTAGACTTTTGGGCTTCTTTGATATATCTCTTGAAAATCTTTTAAAAGAAATAATATCAGATTTATATAAATTTGGTTGACACATATTTAAATGTGCCACGTGTCATCATCCGATTAGTCACTGATTTGTTGGACTATGGAACTTGATTTGATTGGATGAGCCACCTCCATTTGACACATGGCAATCTTTGATTTGCTAATAAAATATACATTAAATTATCAATTAAAATTAATAATTTATTTATGGAATTAAATTTGGTAACATCCATAAAATAAAATAATAATTTTAAATCAATAATTAATGTCACATTTTACACATGTCATCTTCTAATTGAACGAAAATTAATTCGTCTACAAATGCCCCCACTTCAAGGCTCGGCGAAGAACGTGCTGAGCAGTCACGAGAGAGGCGGTGCTTGAAGTACTTGATTCTTCTCATTTAACACACATTTTTTTTAATGAGAAAGAACAAGTGATATTGTACTTGAGCTTTAAGAGATAAATTTGGGCTCTTGACTTGCGCATTTTTAGCTCCGAGGTTTGCCATTTCTTTTAATTTATCCATACTCCCCTCGATGCTTTGCATTCATCTGACAAGATTACATCTTTCGGACTATACATTTGTAAACTTTTAAATTCCTGTTGTATCATGTACTACATTATTCTGTAATGTGTGATGATCCCGTTGCCTTTGTCACAGGTATTTTTAGATATTTCTTAAACCTTTCGACCGAACTTAATAATTCTATTGCTCTAATCTTATGTAGGAGAATTCTTTAGCCATTTTTCTGCTAGACTAATGCTACAGTAGGAAAACACACGATATACAGAGAGCATGATTCCCAAGATGGAAGTCTTGATCTTTTGATGATTCTTTTAATTTTGGCTACATTTAATTATTTTTGTTTTCGTTACAAAATGCCAAACGTTAATTAAAAATAATTATAAAATAATTTATACCGGACCCTATCACCGCGCATTACGCGGTGGCCACTGACTAGTTATTATACAAAGACCCACTAGGTTATTGTACAATTACCCAAAAAATTTCCTCACTTTTCTCGAAATTACACAACTAAAATCTCAATTTTCACTCTAATCAATTGCTGCACGAACTCACCTCAAGGCTAAAGCTAATTAATTGAATCAGTTTTCTTATTTTCTCCCATCCTGGCTGGCACCCCGACTTTCCCACTAAATCTTACAACTAGACCAACTATTTCAAGTGATTAATTAAGGGTATTGATATTTGCGCATGTAAATTTGATAATGACACTCCAATCTTCTTTTTGTGATGAACAATGGACCAAAATGTCTTTATGATTTTAAAACATAATTTGCATCAATTATATAACAAAATTTACCCTCCATATACTTCTCGTCTTCTTCTTTTATTATTTTATAATTAAGATATTATATATGCGTAAGAAGTAAATTACAATCACTTTGGGGGATTACACCCTCATTACAAAACACCACAATAGGAATAAGGTTAATTTCCTCCCAATCTCCATATGCTATTCTTCTCTTCAACCTTTACAATCCCATTTTTTTTTTTAACCCATTTGCTTAATATTATACATATATATTGTCAAAGTTACATCATATAAGTAGACAATCATGAGTAAAGTTAATATTTTGAAATAAAATTAAATATAAAAAAATTGAAAATAAACCAATGGACAAGAACATTATTAAGTGATCTACATATGTACTTATTGACATACGTTGATAATCAAATTATTTTAGTGATGAACATTGATCCGTACCAACTCGATTAGAGCTCGAACTTTATAACAGGCCAAGCTAGAGCGCAAATGTTCACTCTAACAGGCTCTAGAACCAATAAATAAAATATTTATTTTTTAATTAATGTAATAAAAGACATATTATTTATTTATTTATTGGCTCATAAGGCTACTTAAGCATGTATGTTTGGGCTCAAGCATATTAAAAATCTGAAACTCTAATCGATCCAGCTTGACTTGATGCCCACTCTAAAGTATTATGCAAGAATAATCAAATAATAGTCTTTTGCTTTATTTCCAAATTTGTATATATATATATATATATATATATATATATATATATTACTTTATTTTAAGATATCAACTCTACGTAATAATTGTCAACTTATGTTATAATGAAATTTTGGTCACAATATATATGTATTTCTTTTTTTTTTTTGGTAATTAACTAAATATATATAAAATTAAGTAAAACAATCGAAAGAATGCCACATAATAAAAAAATAATAATGAAACTGCTGACATAGTAAAATATGAGATTATAAATTTATGATGGAAGAATAGTATATGCAAGGTATATTTTGTTTTACAAAAATTTAATAGAATGGTATCACTAAGCCTACTTTGTGGTGATTAATGTTGTGTTAATATAACTAAAACCATTTTAAGACTACAATCAAACGCTGGGGTAAGAGGCATATTACCCCCTGTGTTGGAAAAAAAGACATATTGCGCTCTGTGTTATAAAAATAGGCTGACTATCCTTGTGTTTTCAGAAATGAGGCAAAATACACTCAACCTCATTAAAATGAAAAATATGCCCTTATGCATATATCAATGAATTTTAAATGATTCTTTTTTAACAAAATCACCCAACTTTATTTTATCATATGTAATAATTTAAAGCAATAGTTATTTAATAAATATACCCAATTGTTATATATACTGATATATCAGGTTGTTCTAACATATATAAAATTAAAAAAAAATGATTAATGTCCATATTTTTTAATTATAAATGCTATAAATTATATCATAAAATGTGATAATAATGTAACGTACAAATATTATGATGTTCAACTTCAATATACTTATGGTGAATAATGGCTATTTGAAATTTTCTTGATCAGTTGTTAGTGTTTGTATGTCATATAAGATAAAAAATTTAAAGTTTTCAAGTTTACATATAGGAATAGGAAGTTAATTACAATCACTTTGGGTGATTAAACCCTCATTACAAAACACCTCAATAGGTTAATTTTTTCTCAATCTCCATATGCTATACTTCACTTCAACCTTTACAATCCCTTTTTTTTTTTTTACCCATTTGCTTAATATTATACATACTTACATACATACATCACACATATATAGAGTAACAAAGTTATATTATAATACAAGTACACAATGAGTAAATTTAATATCTTGAAATAAAGTTAAATATATAAAAAAAATTTGGACATAAAACAATAACATTATTAAGTGATCTAAGTTTGTGCATATTGACATATGTTGACACTCAAATTATTTTAGTGATGAACATCAATCCGTACCGGCTCGAAAGAGTTCGAACTTTTTAACGGGCCAAGCTCGAGCCCAAATATTTTTACTCACAGGCTCGCGGACCAATAAATAAATATTTATTAATTTTTCATTAATGTAATTAAAAAATATTATTTATTTATGTATTGACTCACAATTCTACTTAAGCATGTATGTTTGGGCTCGATCATGTTAAAAATATGAAATATAATTGATCCGGCTCGACTTGATGCCCACTCTAAATTCTTATGCAAGAATAAATAAACAATAGTCTTTTGCTTTATTTCCAAATATATATTTATACATATATATATATATATATTCATATTATATATATTTTACTTTATTTCAAGAAATCAAGTCTACGTCATGATTGTCGACTGATGTTATAATGAAACTTTGGTCACAATATATATGTATCCTTTTCTTTTCTTTTGGGTAATTAACTAAATATATATAATATTAAGTAAACCAGTCGAAAGAATGCCACAAAAAGAAATAATGAAACTACTGACATAGTAAAATATGAGGCTATAAAGTTAAGATGGAAGAATAGTATACGCAAGGTATATTTTGTTTTACAAAAAATTAATAGAACGGTATCAATAAGCCTACTTTGTGGTGATTAATATTGTGTTAATATAACTAAAACCATTTTAAGGGGATTATTGCAAATTACCCCCTGTGTTAATTCGAAAATACTAAAAAACCCCTTGTATTAAATCAATGTGCAAAACCCCCCCTGTGGCAGTGTAAACCATGCATGGACTCCCTTCCCTGAGAAAAAATTCATCTAATTTTAGCCTTTAAGATATCCCTATACCTTTGCACCCTCCATATGGTTGAAATTCACTACAAACCAAAAATATAAGGATGTCTTAATGACTTCATTTTGATCAATTTTCTAATGGAAAGGGTCCGTGCATGGTTTATACTAACACAGGAGGGGGGGGGGGGGGGCTGCACATTGATTTAACACAGGGGATTTTTTAGCATTTTCGAATTAACACAGGGGGTAATTTGCAATAATCCCCCATTTTAAGACTACAATCAAACACTGGGGTAAAAGGTATATTACCCCTTTGTGTTATGAAAAAAAGGCATATTGTCCCCTGTGTTATAAAAATAGGCTAATTATCCCCTTGTGTTTTCAGAAATGATGCAAAAGACACCCGACCTCATTAAAATACCAAACATGCCCTTATGCATATAACAAAGAATTTTAAATGAATTCTTTTACAAAATCACCCAACTTTATTTTATAGTTTGTAATGATTTAAATGGAAAATTGCATAACATACCCCTGTGAAATATGAAATCTGCACGAAATCCACCTGTGTTAAAAAAATAGCTTAATATACCCCTCTGTTATCAAAAACCCTGCACGAAAACCCCTGTCTGTTAGAAACTAACGGAAGGTAGCATTCACTCGCGGTTTGTGCGAAGTGAGATGTATTTTAGGGATAAAATGGATGAAAATTGACTAAAATACCCCTTTTATCATTATCTTTTTTCCTTTTCCTGTTTTCTTTTTTTCTTTTTCCCACCTTTGTTTCTTCATTTTCTTCATGAACCACTGATAAATCCTAAATATGAGTGAAGAACTAACACTCCCAAGAAGATAGAAGAAGAAAGAAGAGTTATTTAGCTTGGAATATGATAAACTTCATTAATGGATGAAAATTGAAATTAAATACAATAAGCAGAAATCCTACGAATATGGAAAACGACTACACTAACCGCTGCCACTCACTAAGGGATGTATTCCCACTAACGATTATAAATTGACTTAATCAAAACATAATTAAAAAGCACATGTTGATTTGAACAGCTAAACTTTACATAACATAGTCCTTGGCCCAACTCGGCTGCTGCACCATCCTTTTGGGTTTGGTTGTGACTTCTGGCCCTGAAACCATATCATTACTCCCGTCCCCGAAAGGGGCCTTGTCCTCAAGGCCTGGATTAAAACAATTTGCATCTTTGTTGGTAATTGACCCAGGTGGCCCACTTTCTGTTACTTGGGTTTGAATCAGATGTGGATAAGCTTCAATTAGATGCTCGAATTCAACCCAGCTGTTTTACTCATTTCCAGAATTTGGGGAAAATTACAGTTTTCGTCCCTGAAGTTGTAGCCAAAAACACATTTGGTCCCTCATGTTTCAACCTCAACACATTTGGTCCCTCAATTTACAAATTTTGAACAAATGTGGTCCCTGCCGTCAATTTACCGTTAGAACTAATGAAATTTGCACTGTTTATCATCTTCTCCAACTAACCCAACTTTAAAATCCGATTTCAAACTTTAAATTATGATATCTCACTCATTTCAAGTCCATTTTTAACGAATCTTATATGGTTAGAATCGTCTCAATGAGTAGAATCCATCCATGTAAGTTTTGTCCCAAAATAGGCTGATTCAAAAAATGGATTTTTTCGAATTTGTGCGGTTCGGGTCAATAGAATCAGCGTATTTTGGGACAAAACTTACATGGATGGATTCTACTCGTTGAGACGATTCTAACCATATAAGATTCGTTAAAAATGGGCTTGAAATGAGTGAGATATCATAATTTAAAGTTTGAAATTGGATTTTAGAGTTGGGGAAGATGATGAACAGTGCGGATTCCGTTAGTTCTAACGGTAAATTGACGGCAGGGACCACATTTGTTCGAAATTTGTAAGTTGAGGGACCAAATGTGTTGAGGCCGAAACATGAGGGACCAAATGTGTTTTTGGCTTCAACTTCAGGGACGAAAAGTGTAATTTTCCCCCAGAATTTGCTTGAAGTCCCTTTTTTCCTTCATTGAAAATCTCCTTCGTTTCCAAAATAGCTTCGGGCATGGGGGAAGTCGGTTCTTCGATTATCTCCAGCGGTAGTGCAGGTGGCTGTTGTGACGGCGATCTATGGAATTCTTTGAGTTTGGAGACATGGAAAACCGGGTGGATTCGTGATGTCTCGGGAAGTTCGAGGTGGTATGCGACTTTCCCAATCCATCGAAGAATGCGAAACGGCCCAAAGTATCGGCGGGAAAGTTTGTGGGAGGAGCGTTGAGTGATGGTATGTTGACGGTAAGCTTGCAGTTTGACATAGACAAAATCGCCTACAGCGAAATCTTTTTCTGTTCTCTTTTTGTTTGCGGCTAGCTGCATTTGTTCTCGGGTGTGTTGAAGGTGGAGTTTGAGTTTGTTAAGAGTGTTTTGGTGAAGTGATAAAGTAGTGTTGATGGCGGCGATGGGTGATGTACCCGGTTTATATGTGGGGATGGTAATGGGGGGTCGCCCAAAGAGGGCTTGATATGGGGACATTCCGGTAGCCGTGTGCGGGGTTGTGTTGTACCAGTATTGGGCAAGATGAAGATATCGTGTCCAGAGTTTAGGATTATCCAAGGTGAAACAACGAAGGTAACATTCAAGAGTGCGATTTACCACCTCGGTTTGTCCCTCAGTTTGTGGGTGATAGGAACTACTGTAGTGGAGCGAGGTGTTGAGTTGATGAAAAAGGGCTTTCCAGAAGTTGTTAAGAAAGATGGGATCTCTATCGGATACAATAGTTTTGGGTAAGCCATGAATTTTTTATAAGTCAGAGAGGAAAATTGAGGCGAGGTTGGGGCAGAGTATCGTGGGGGTAAAGGGATGAAGTGTGCGAATTTTGTTAACCTGTCAACGATAACCCAAATTGCTGTTTTGCCATGGGAGTTAGGTAGTGATGTGATGAAATCCATGGATATGTCTTCCCACACGTTTTCGGGCATGGGTAAGGGGTGAAGGAGTCCATAAGGTTTAGTGGTGAGGTATTTGTTTTCTTGACAGGTTCAGGCCAATAAAAGTTGGAGGAAAGACGGGCTAAAGTAGCCTTGATGCCAGAATGGCCACCCATAGGTGATGAATGAAATTCATGCAGTAAAGTTTGTGGTAAGTCTGTTTCAAGCGGGATATATAATCGCCCCTTGAAATAAACTAAACCATCATGAATTGAAAATTTTGAACATTCTTTCTTTACTGAGCTGGTGTCTTCAATCAATTGTAGGCCGGCTGGATTGGTGGAAAAGTATTTACGGAGAACAGAAAGCCAGGGGGCAGTAGCGGTTGTGATACCATGGAAGGTAGGAAGATCGACTCGGGATATTGCGTTTGCCACTCGATTTTCGTGCCCAGGTTTGTATACGATTTCATAATCGAAACCAAGCAATTTTGTGAGCCATTTTGGTTGAGCGGGAGTTTGGATTTGTTGGGATAAGAGGTGTTTGAGACTCTTTTGGTCAGTGTAGATGGTAAACTTGCGACCCAATAAATAATTGACTGATTCAAAGACGGCGTACATTTCTCTTTTGTAGGCAGGGGATGATTGGAGGTGGGGCCCCATTTTCTTGCCAAAAAGTGCAATGGGATGGTCGCGTTGTGATAAAACAGCTCCGACGGCAGTGTTTGAAGCATCGGTGGTGACATCAAACGGAAGGGACAAATCTGGAAGGGCTAGTATAGGAACAGTGGTTAGTTTAGTTTTGAGGAGTTTAAATGATTGTTGGGCCTGTGAGGTCCATGTAATTTATGTGCTTGTTACAAATCGGTAAGGGGAGATGCCAAAGTAGCATTGTGGTAAACAAATCTATGATAATACCCGGTGAGGCCCAAAAAACCACGTAGGTCCGAAATGGTCTTGGTTACGGGCCAATTTAAAATGGCTTGAACTTTCGACATATCAACACTTATACCGTCTCCCAAAATAACATGCCCAAGATATGGAATATTTGAAACTGCAAAAACGCACTTAGGAAGCTTGGCATAATAAACATTAGCCATCAATAAAGTAAAAACGTGACGTAAATGCGTAAGGTGATTCTGCAAATCCACACTATAAATGAGAATGTCATCGAAAAATACCAATACGAATTTGCGGAGAACATCACAAAATAGATCATTCGTAGCTGCCTGAAAGGTGGATGGTGCATTAGATAACCCAAACGGCATAACCAAGAATTCGTAATGACCATCACGTGTATGAAATGCAGTTTTATGAGTATCTTGTGGAACGAACGGATTTGATGGTAACCAGGACGCAAGTCGATCTTAGAGAAGATCGTGGCCCCTGTTAATTCATTTAAAAGTTCATCGATTGTGGGTATAGGAAACCGGTCCCGGATAGTAATTGCGTTGAAAGCTCGGTAGTCAACGCAAAAGTGCTATGTGCCATCAGTTTTTCACATAAGTAATACGGGAGACGAATAGGCGCTGCGACTTGGCTGAATAATCCCATCGCTAAGCATTTCAGAAATTAATTGAGACATGACTTCTTTTTGAAAATGGGGATAACGGTAAGGTTTGACATTCACGGGTTTGGAGTCGGGTAGGAGATGAATTTGATGGTCATGGTTGCGGGAGGGAGGCAGAGTTGTGGGTTTGTGGAAAAGTGATATGGCCAGTTGGCCGAATCTGGAAAGCAAGCCCACCCGGAAATTTAAGAAGTTGAAGTGGGCCAAGAATTATGTGAGGTGAAACCCATTTTTTAATATTTCAGCATTGTTTATTTAAATTGTTTTTTTACTAAGTCAAAGTGGTTGTAGTGGAAGTAGTGTCTTAGTTAGTGGCTAACGTGAGGATACTGTTTCCTCATTCTTAGGATTTTCTGGTGTTTGTTCATGTATTTATTTTCAGCAAGTTTCATTAATGAAGTATGAGAATTTGAGTCACGTTTGTAGTATTGTAGATTTGTAGTTTTGAAGTGTTAAATCCCCACTCATATTTGGGATCTTATCAATTGGTGCTTTCATCCCTCTCGAACCATGGCTCCCCGACGTGACCCCGTTGCGGGCACAACACCACCCACCGTCGACGACCAGATTCGTCTACTCACTAAATCCTTCCAAGTTATCCAAACTCGCCTTGACACCTCCGACTCCCTTGCCAAACAGCAGCTTTGGTCATCTCAAGTTACGGGTTCAATGGTGAAGGCCACGGAATTGCAGTTGCAGCATTCTGGGCAACTAGTGGTGGCAGCGGGATTTTGTTCGTTTGGTTGATGAGCTTGGTTTCTGTTGATGAAGCCGATGCGGCGGCACCAATTACAGGTGGTGCATGGGCGGTTGTCGGTGGGGAATTTTCATGGGCAGTCGCGGCTGGTGCAGTCTAAATGTTGGGCCCATCGGTTTTGAGGGCGGTGATTTCCGCCTTCATTTTGGCAAGACAGTTGGCCATGTTATCCACATGGGTCACGATTTTATCCAAATGGGTCATGGCGGATTCCAAGTGCAAAACAAACGCCGTTATGAGAGATTTGTCGAAAGTGGAACGAGCCATGGTGGTGTCTAATGATCCGACAGGTTGGACCAAATTGATGCAAACGAAAAACGATAAAAGAAAATACTTTCGATAAATCGAAAGTCCTATAAAAATAAATCTTGCCCTACAAGAATAAAGTCCCAATACTTTAGGGCCTAATTGGTTGGCTATCTTTACCCCCAAAAATCAGTTTTCACGGTAAAATACTCCAAAAAATGTGGTTGGCTGGGGTGTTACCAAATTTTTTCTGAAAAAAAATTCTGTGTACTTTTTTTAAAAAAAAATTCCAAGAAAAAGAGAAAAAATACTTTTAGACTATTCATGATTTGACAGTTTGTCATCGATTAAAAAGCTTTTATCCAGCTTTTCGCAACTCCGAATTGAAAATTAATCACATATTCTAATGCAAAATAACACAAAATGCAAAATACGATTCATTTTTACCTATTTTTTGATGTCTACATCGATGAATTTGTCTAAAATTCGTATATGAAATATTATATCTAAAACAAAATTTAACAATTTTTTCATAGCAAATAATATATCACATTAACCATAATCATTACATGTTTTTCTCTTAAAAAAACTCACCCAAACACACTTTTAACACCACATTTTTTATCTCTAAAAACAATTTTTCTCACTTTGGTTATGAAAAAAATTCTCCGAGATGGATATGCCAACCAATTAAGCCTTTATTGATTCAAAACTGAATCATCAAAATAAACACTGAAGACCCCTATTTATAAGCATAAGATAACTTGCTATGCAATCTACTGACTCCTACTAGAAAAGAAATAACTTGACCCCTAAGCAACAAGAAAACTTAATCAACAAGTAACCAAATAAGAAAAGAAATAAACTTCTAACTCACAAGGAAACCTAATTAAACGATAACCCAAAATAAAGAAATAAATAATAAACCTAAATAACTAAATCTTCGAAATTCTGCTTCATAGCAATTCCACCCCCCTTAAAAACAGCCTTGTCCCCAAGGCTAACTTAGGAAATTGCTGCCTATGCTGGTAAGGGCTTATCGAATAACGATCATCAAATTTCACAATGAGTGCCTGGGAAAATTCCAACAAAATATTGCGTGGCTTACGGTGATGTGACCAACGAAACAAGTGCAACTGCTGGTCCTTCCATGCCGACCAAGGCAAGTTGAACTTTCTGCTCTGGGGTTATGTCATGAATCTCAAATTGCTGGTTGGCAGGAGCTGGCCCACCAATCAAATCAATACCATAAAAAGCCGAAAGCATCACAGTGGTGTGCGCGGCTTCTTTGGTCATCTCAAGTTGCGGGTTCAATGGTGAAGGCCGCGGAGTTGCAGTTGCAGCATTATGGGCAACTAGTGGTGGCAGCGGGATTTTGTTCGTTTGGTTGATGAGCGTGGTTTCTGTTGATGAAGCCGATGCGGCGGCACCAATTACAGGTGGTGCATGGGCGGTTGTCGGCGGGGAATTTTCATGGGCTGTCGCGGCTGGTGCAGTCTAAATGTTGGGCCCATCGGTTTTGAGGGCGGTGATTTCCACCTTCATTTTGGCAAGACAGTTGGCCATGTTATCCACATGGGTCACGATTTTATCCAAATGGGTCATGGCGGATTCCAAGTGCAAAACAAACGCAGTTATGAGAGATTTTTCGAAAGTGGAACGAGCCATGGTGGTGTCTAATGATCCGGCAGGTCGGACCAAATTGATGCAAACGAAAAACGATAAAAGAAAATACTTTCGATAAATCGAAAGTCCTATAAAAATAAATCTTGCTCTACAAGAATAAAGTCCCAATACTTTAGGGCCTAATTGGTTGGCTATCGTTACCCCCAAAAATCAGTTTTCACTGTAAAAAACTCCAAAAAATGTGGTTGGCTGGGGTGTTACCAAATTTTCTTTGAAAAAAATTTCTGTGTACATTTTTTTAAAAAAAATTCCAAGAAAAAGAGAAAAAGTACCTTTAGACTATTCATGATTTGACAGTTTGTCATCAATTAAAAAGGTTTTATCCAGCTTTTCGCAACTCCGAATGGAAAATTAATCACATATTCTAATACAAAATAACACAAAATGCAAAATAAGATTCATTTTTACCTATTTTTTGATGTCTACATCGATGAATTTGGCTAAAATTCGTATATGAAATATTATATCTAAAACAAAATTTAACAATTTTTTCATAGCAAACAATATATCACATTAACCATAATCATTACATGTTTTTCTCTTAAAAAAACTCACCCAAACACACTTTTAACACCACATTTTTTATCTCTAAAAACAATTTTTCTCACTTTGGTTATGAAAAAAATTCTCCGAGATGGATATGCCAACCAATTAAGCCTTTATTGATTCAAAACTGAATCATCAAAATGAACACTGAAGACCCCTATTTATAAGCATAAGATAACTTGCTATGCAATCTACTGACTCCTACTAGAAAAGAAATAACTTGACCCCTAAGCAACTAGAAAACTTAATCAACAAGTAACCAAATAAGAAAAGAAATAAACTTCTAACTCACAAGGAAACCTAATTAAACGATAACCCAAAATAAAGAAATAAATAATAAACCTAAATAACTAAATCTTCGAAATTCTGCTTCATAGCAATTCCACCCCCCTTAAAAACAGCCTTGTCCCCAAGGCTAACTTAGGAAATTGCTGCCTATGCTGGTAAGGGCTTATCGAATAACGATCATCAACTTTCACAATGAGTGCCTGGGAAAATTTCAACAAAATATTGCGTGGCTTTACGGTGATGTGAGCAACGAAACAAGTGCAACTGCTGGTCCTTCCATGCCGACCAAGGCAAGTTGAACTTTCTGCTCTGGGGTTATGTCATGAATCTCAAATTGCTGGTTGGCAGAAGCTGGCCCACCAATCAAATCAATACCATAAAAAGCCGAAAGCGTCACAGTGGTGTGCGCGGCTGCTTTGGTCATCTCAAGTTGCGAGTTCAATGGTGAAGGCCGCGGAGTTGCAGTTGCAGCATTATGGGCAACTAGTGGTGGCAGCGGGATTTTGTTCGTTTGGTTGATGAGCGTGGTTTCTGTTGATGAAGCCGATGCGGCGGCACCAATTACAGGTGGTGCATGGGCGGTTGTCGGTGGGGAATTTTCATGGGCAGTCGCGGCTGGTGCAGTCTAAATGTTGGGCCCATCGGTTTTGAGGGCGGTGATTTCCGCCTTCATTTTGGCAAGACAGTTGGCCATGTTATCCACATGGGTCACGATTTTATCCAAATGGGTCATGGCGGATTCCAAGTGCAAAACAAACGCCGTTATGGGAGATTTGTCGAAAGTGGAACGAGCCATGGTGGTGTCTAATGATCCGGCAGGTCGGACCAAATTGATGCAAACGAAAAACGATAAAAGAAAATACTTTCGATAAATCGAAAGTCCTATAAAAATAAATCTTGCCCTACAAGAATAAAGTCCCAATACTTTAGGGCCTAATTGGTTGGCTATCTTTATCCCCAAAAATCAGTTTTCACGGTAAAAAACTCCAAAAAATGTGGTTGGCTGGGGTGTTACCAAATTTTCTTTGAAAAAAATTTCTGTGTACTTTTTTTTAAAAAAAATTCCAAGAAAAAGAGAAAAATTACCTTTAGACTATTCATGATTTGACAGTTTGTCATCGATTAAAAAGGTTTTATCCAGCTTTTCGCAACTCCGAATGGAAAATTAATCACATATTCTAATGCAAAATAACACAAAATGCAAAATAAGATTCATTTTTACCTATTTTTTGATGTCTACATCGATGAATTTGGCTAAAATTCGTATATGAAATATTATATCTAAAACAAAATTTAACAATTTTTTCATAGCAAACAATATATCACATTAACCATAATCATTACATGTTTTTCTCTTAAAAAAACTCACCCAAACACACTTTTAACACCACATTTTTTATCTCTAAAAACATTTTTTCTCACTTTGGTTATGAAAAAAATTCTCCGAGATGGATATGCCAACCAATTAAGCCTTTATTGATTCAAAACTGAATCATCAAAATGAACACTGAAGACCCCTATTTATAAGCATAAGATAACTTGCTATGCAATCTACTGACTCCTACTAGAAAAGAAATAACTTGACCCCTAAGCAACTAGAAAACTTAATCAACAAGTAACCAAATAAGAAAAGAAATAAACTTCTTACTCACAAGGAAACCTAATTAAACGATAACCCAAAATAAAGAAATAAATAATAAACCTAAATAACTAAATCTACGAAATTATGCTTCATAGCAATTCCACCCCCCTTAAAAACAGCCTTGTCCCCAAGGCTAACTTAGGAAATTGCTGCCTATGCTGGTAAGGGCTTATCGAATAACAATCATCAAATTTCACAATGAGTGCCTGGGAAAATTCCAACAAAATATTGCGTGGCTTTACGGTGATGTGACCAACGAAACAAGTGCAACTGCTGGTCCTTCCATGCCGACCAAGGCAAGTTGAACTTTCTGCTCTGGGGTTATGTCATGAATCTCAAATTGCTGGTTGGCAAGAGCTGGCCCACGAATCCAATCAATACCATAAAAAGCCGAAAGCGTCACAGTGGTGTGTGCGGCTGCTTTGGTCATCTCTAGTTGCGGGTTCAATGGTGAAGGCCGCGGAGTTGCTGTCGCAGCATTATGGGCAACTAGTGGTGGCAGCGGGATTTTGCTCGTTTGGTTGATGAGCTTGGTTTCTGTTGATGAAGCCGATGCGGCGGCACCAATTACAGGTGGGGCATGGGCGGTTGTCGGTGGGGAATTTTCATGGGCAGTCGCGGCTGGTGTAGTCTAAATGTTGGGCCCATCGGTTTTGAGGGCGGTGATTTCCGCCTTCATTTTGGCATGACAGTTGGCCATGTTATCCACATGGGTCACGATTTTATCCAAATGGGTCATGGCGGATTCCAAGTGCAAAACAAACGCCGTTATGAGAGATTTGTCGAAAGTGGAACGAGCCATGGTGGTGTCTAATGATCCGGCAGGTCGGACCAAATTGATGCAAACGAAAAACGATAAAAGAAAATACTTTCGATAAATCGAAAGTCCTATAAAAATAAATCTTGCCCTACAAGAATAAAGTCCCAATACTTTAGGGCCTAATTGGTTGGCTATCTTTACCCCCAAAAATCAGTTTTCACGGTAAAAAACTCCAAAAAATGTGATTGGCTGGGGTGTTACCAAATTTTCTTTGAAAAAAATTTCTGTGTACTTTTTTTAAAAAAAAATTCCAAGAAAAAGAGAAAAAGTACCTTTAGACTATTCATGATTTGACAGTTTGTCATCGATTAAAAAGGTTTTATCCAGCTTTTCGCACCTCCGAATGGAAAATTAATCACATATTTAATGCAAAATAACACAAAATGCAAAATAAGATTCATTTTTACCTATTTTTTGATGTCTACATCGATGAATTTGGCTAAAATTCGTATATGAAATATTATATCTAAAACAAAATTTAACAATTTTTTCATAGCAAACAATATATCACATTAACCATAATCATTACATGTTTTTCTCTTAAAAAAACTCACCCAAACACACTTTTAACACCACATTTTTTATCTCTAAAAACAATTTTTCTCACTTTGGTTATGAAAAAAATTCTCCGAGATGGATATGCCAACCAATTAAGCCTTTATTGATTCAAAACTGGATCATCAAAATAAACACTGAAGACCCCTATTTATAAGCATAAGATAACTTGCTATGCAATCTACTGACTCCTACTAGAAAAGAAATAACATGACCCCTAAGCAACTAGAAAACTTAATCAACAAGTAACCAAATAAGAAAAGAAATAAACTTCTAACTCACAAGGAAACCTAATTAAATGATAACCCAAAATAAAGAAATAAATAATAAACCTAAATAACTAAATCTTCGAAATTCTGCTTCATAGCAATTCCACCCCCCTTAAAAACAGCCTTGTCCCCAAGGCTAACTTAGGAAATTGCTGCCTATGCTGGTAAGGGCTTATCGAATAACGATCATTCAATTTCACAATGAGTGCCTGTGAAAATTCCAACAGAATATTGCGTGGCTTTACGGTGATGTGACCAACGAAACAAGTGCAACTGCTGGTCCTTCCATGCCGACCAAGGCAAGTTGAACTTTCTGCTCTGGGGTTATGTCATGAATCTCAAATTGCTGGTTGGCAGGAGCTGGCCCACGAATCCAATCAATACCATAAAAAGCCGAAAGCGTCACAGTGGTGTGTGCGGCTGCTTTGGTCATCTCTAGTTGCGGGTTCAATGGTGAAGGCCGCGGAGTTGCTGTCGCAGCATTATGGGCAACTAGTGGTGGCAACGGGATTTTGCTCGTTTGGTTGATGAGCTTGGTTTCTGTTGATGAAGCGGATGCGGCGGCACCAATTACAGGTGGGGCATGGGCGGTTGTCGGTGGGGAATTTTCATGGGCAGTCGCGGCTGGTGTAGTCTAAATGTTGGGCCCATCGGTTTTGAGGGCGGTGATTTCCGCCTTCATTTTGGCATGACAGTTGGCCATGTTATCCACATGGGTCACGATTTTATCCAAATGGGTCATGGCGGATTCCAAGTGCAAAACAAACGCCGTTATGAGAGATTTGTCGAAAGTGGAACGAGCCATGGTGGTGTCTAATGATCCGGCAGGTCGGACCAAATTGATGCAAACGAAAAACGATAAAAGAAAATACTTTCGATAAATCGAAAGTCCTATAAAAATAAATCTTGCCCTACAAGAATAAAGTCCCAATACTTTAGGGCCTAATTGGTTGGCTATCTTTACCCCCAAAAATCAGTTTTCACGGTAAAAAACTCCAAAAAATGTGATTGGCTGGGGTGTTACCAAATTTTCTTTGAAAAAAATTTCTGTGTACTTTTTTTAAAAAAAAATTCCAAGAAAAAGAGAAAAAGTACCTTTAGACTATTCATGATTTGACAGTTTGTCATCGATTAAAAAGGTTTTATCCAGCTTTTCGCACCTCCGAATGGAAAATTAATCACATATTTAATGCAAAATAACACAAAATGCAAAATAAGATTCATTTTTACCTATTTTTTGATGTCTACATCGATGAATTTGGCTAAAATTCGTATATGAAATATTATATCTAAAACAAAATTTAACAATTTTTTCATAGCAAACAATATATCACATTAACCATAATCATTACATGTTTTTCTCTTAAAAAAACTCACCCAAACACACTTTTAACACCACATTTTTTATCTCTAAAAACAATTTTTCTCACTTTGGTTATGAAAAAAATTCTCCGAGATGGATATGCCAACCAATTAAGCCTTTATTGATTCAAAACTGGAACATCAAAATAAACACTGAAGACCCCTATTTATAAGCATAAGATAACTTGCTATGCAATCTACTGACTCCTACTAGAAAAGAAATAACATGACCCCTAAGCAACTAGAAAACTTAATCAACAAGTAACCAAATAAGAAAAGAAATAAACTTCTAACTCACAAGGAAACCTAATTAAATGATAACCCAAAATAAAGAAATAAATAATAAACCTAAATAACTAAATCTTCGAAATTCTGCTTCATAGCAATTCCACCCCCCTTAAAAACAGCCTTGTCCCCAAGGCTAACTTGGGAAATTGCTGCCTATGCTGGTAAGGGCTTATCGAATAACGATCATTCAATTTCACAATGAGTGCCTGTGAAAATTCCAACAGAATATTGCGTGGCTTTACGGTGATGTGACCAACGAAACAAGTGCAACTGCTGGTCCTTCCATGCCGACCAAGGCAAGTTGAACTTTCTGCTCTGGGGTTATGTCATGAATCTCAAATTGCTGGTTGGCAGGAGCTGGCCCACGAATCAAATCAATACCATAAAAAGCCGAAAGCGTCACAGTGGTGTGCGCGGCTGCTTTGGTCATCTCAAGTTGCGGGTTCAATGGTGAAGGCCGCGGAGTTGCAGTTGCAGCATTATGGGCAACTAGTGGTGGCAGCGGGATTTTGCTCGTTTGGTTGATGAGCTTGGTTTCTGTTGATGAAGCGGATGCGGCGGCACCAATTACAGGTGGGGCATGGGCGGTTGTCGGTGGGGAATTTTCATGGGCAGTCGCGGCTGGTGCAGTCTAAATGTTGGGCCCATCGGTTTTGAGGGCGGTGATTTCCGCCTTCATTTTGGCAAGACAGTTGGCCATGTTATCCACATGGGTCACGATTTTATCCAAATGGGTCATGGCGGATTCCAAGTGCAAAACAAACGCCGTTATGAGAGATTTGTCGAAAGTGGAACGAGCCATGGTGGTGTCTAATGATCCGGCAGGTCGGACCAAATTGATGCAAACGAAAAACGATAAAAGAAAATACTTTCGATAAATCGAAAGTCCTATAAAAATAAATCTTGCCCTACAAGAATAAAGTCCCAATACTTTAGGGCCTAATTGGTTGGCTATCTTTACCCCCAAAAATCAGTTTTCACGGTAAAAAACTCCAAAAAATGTGGTTGGCTGGGGTGTTACCAAATTTTCTTTGAAAAAAATTTCTGTGTACTTTTTTTTAAAAAAAATTCCAAGAAAAAGAGAAAAAGTACCTTTAGACTATTCATGATTTGACAGTTTGTCATCGATTAAAAAGGTTTTATTCAGCTTTTCGCAACTCCGAATGGAAAATTAATCACATATTCTAATGCAAAATAACACAAAATGCAAAATAAGATTCATTTTTACCTATTTTTTGATGTCTACATCGATGAATTTGGCTAAAATTCGTATATGAAATATTATATCTAAAACAAAATTTAACAATTTTTTCATAGCAAACAATATATCACATTAACCATAATCATTACATGTTTTTCTCTTAAAAAAACTCACCCAAACACACTTTTAACACCACATTTTTTATCTCTAAAAACAATTTTTCTCACTTTGGTTATGAAAAAAATTCTCCGAGATGGATATGCCAACCAATTAAGCCTTTATTGATTCAAAACTGGATCATCAAAATAAACACTGAAGACCCCTATTTGTAAGCATAAGATAACTTGCTATGCAATCTACTGACTCCTACTAGAAAAGAAATAACTTGACCCCTAAGCAACTAGAAAACTTAATCAACAAGTAACCAAATAAGAAAAGAAATAAACTTCTAACTCACAAGGAAACCTAATTAAACGATAACCCAAAATAAAGAAATAAATAATAAACCTAAATAACTAAATCTTCGAAATTCTGCTTCATAGCAATTCCACCCCCTTAAAAACAGCCTTGTCCCCAAGGCTGACTTAGGAAATTGCTGCCTATGCTGGTAAGGGCTTATCGAATAACAATCATCAAATTTCACAATGAGTGCCTGGGAAAATTCCAACAAAATATTGCGTGGCTTTACGGTGATGTGACCAACGAAACAAGTGCAACTGCTGGTCCTTCCATGCCGACCAAGGCAAGTTGAACTTTCTGCTCTGGGGTTATGTCATGAATCTCAAATTGCTGGTTGGCAGGAGCTGGCCCACGAATCAAATCAATACCATAAAAAGCCGAAAGCGTCACAGTGGTGTGTGCGGCTGCTTTGGTCATCTCAAGTTGCGGGTTCAATGGTGAAGGCCGCGGAGTTGCAGTTGCAGCATTATGGGCAACTAGTGGTGGCAGCGGGATTTTGCTCGTTTGGTTGATGAGCTTGGTTTCTGTTGATGAAGCCGATGCGGCGGCACCAATTACAGGTGGGGCATGGGCGGTTGTCGGTGGGGAATTTTCATGGGCAGTCGCGGCTGGTGCAGTCTAAATGTTGGGCCCATCGGTTTTGAGGGCGGTGATTTCCGCCTTCATTTTGGCAATGACAGTTGGCCATGTTATCCACATGGGTCACGATTTTATCCAAATGGGTCATGGCGGATTCCAAGTGCAAAACAAACGCCGTTATGAGAGATTTGTCGAAAGTGGAACGAGCCATGGTGGTGTCTAATGATCCGGCAGGTCGGACCAAATTGATGCAAACGAAAAACGATAAAAGAAAATACTTTCGATAAATCGAAAGTCCTATAAAAATAAATCTTGCCCTACAAGAATAAAGTCCCAATACTTTAGGGCCTAATTGGTTGGCTATCTTTACCCCCAAAAATCAGTTTTCACGGTAAAAAACTCCAAAAAATGTGATTGGCTGGGGTGTTACCAAATTTTCTTTGAAAAAAATTTCTGTGTACTTTTTTTAAAAAAAATTCCAAGAAAAAGAGAAAAAGTACCTTTAGACTATTCATGATTTGACAGTTTGTCATCGATTAAAAGGTTTTATCCAGCTTTTCGCACCTCCGAATGGAAAATTAATCACATATTTAATGCAAAATAACACAAAATGCAAAATAAGATTCATTTTTACCTATTTTTGATGTCTACATCGATGAATTTGGCTAAAATTCGTATATGAAATATTATATCTAAAACAAAATTTAACAATTTTTTCATAGCAAACAATATATCACATTAACCATAATCATTACATGTTTTTCTCTTAAAAAAACTCACCCAAACACACTTTTAACACCACATTTTTTATCTCTAAAAACAATTTTTCTCACTTTGGTTATGAAAAAAATTCTCCGAGATGGATATGCCAACCAATTAAGCCTTTATTGATTCAAAACTGGATCATCAAAATAAACACTGAAGACCCCTATTTATAAGCATAAGATAACTTGCTATGCAATCTACTGACTCCTACTAGAAAAGAAATAACATGACCCCTAAGCAACTAGAAAACTTAATCAACAAGTAACCAAATAAGAAAAGAAATAAACTTCTAACTCACAAGGAAACCTAATTAAATGATAACCCAAAATAAAGAAATAAATAATAAACCTAAATAACTAAATCTTCGAAATTCTGCTTCATAGCAATTCCACCCCCCTTAAAAACAGCCTTGTCCCCAAGGCTAACTTAGGAAATTGCTGCCTATGCTGGTAAGGGCTTATCGAATAACGATCATTCAATTTCACAATGAGTGCCTGTGAAAATTCCAACAGAATATTGCGTGGCTTTACGGTGATGTGACCAACGAAACAAGTGCAACTGCTGGTCCTTCCATGCCGACCAAGGCAAGTTGAACTTTCTGCTCTGGGGTTATGTCATGAATCTCAAATTGCTGGTTGGCAGGAGCTGGCCCACGAATCCAATCAATACCATAAAAAGCCGAAAGCGTCACAGTGGTGTGTGCGGCTGCTTTGGTCATCTCTAGTTGCGGGTTCAATGGTGAAGGCCGCGGAGTTGCTGTCGCAGCATTATGGGCAACTAGTGGTGGCACGGGATTTTGCTCGTTTGGTTGATGAGCTTGGTTTCTGTTGATGAAGCGGATGCGGCGGCACCAATTACAGGTGGGGCATGGGCGGTTGTCGGTGGGGAATTTTCATGGGCAGTCGCGGCTGGTGTAGTCTAAATGTTGGGCCCATCGGTTTTGAGGGCGGTGATTTCCGCCTTCATTTTGGCAAGACAGTTGGCCATGTTATCCACATGGGTCACGATTTTATCCAAATGGGTCATGGCGGATTCCAAGTGCAAAACAAACGCCGTTATGAGAGATTTGTCGAAAGTGGAACGAGCCATGGTGGTGTCTAATGATCCGGCAGGTCGGACCAAATTGATGCAAACGAAAAACGATAAAAGAAAATACTTTCGATAAATCGAAAGTCCTATAAAAATAAATCTTGCCCTACAAGAATAAAGTCCCAATACTTTAGGGCCTAATTGGTTGGCTATCTTTACCCCCAAAAATCAGTTTTCACGGTAAAAAACTCCAAAAAATGTGATTGGCTGGGGTGTTACCAAATTTTCTTTGAAAAAAATTTCTGTGTACTTTTTTAAAAAAAATTCCAAGAAAAAGAGAAAAAGTACCTTTAGACTATTCATGATTTGACAGTTTGTCATCGATTAAAAAGGTTTTATCCAGCTTTTCGCACCTCCGAATGGAAAATTAATCACATATTTAATGCAAAATAACACAAAATGCAAAATAAGATTCATTTTTACCTATTTTTTGATGTCTACATCGATGAATTTGGCTAAAATTCGTATATGAAATATTATATCTAAAACAAAATTTAACAATTTTTTCATAGCAAACAATATATCACATTAACCATAATCATTACATGTTTTTCTCTTAAAAAAACTCACCCAAACACACTTTTAACACCACATTTTTTATCTCTAAAAACAATTTTTCTCACTTTGGTTATGAAAAAAATTCTCCGAGATGGATATGCCAACCAATTAAGCCTTTATTGATTCAAAACTGGAACATCAAAATAAACACTGAAGACCCCTATTTATAAGCATAAGATAACTTGCTATGCAATCTACTGACTCCTACTAGAAAAGAAATAACATGACCCCTAAGCAACTAGAAAACTTAATCAACAAGTAACCAAATAAGAAAAGAAATAAACTTCTAACTCACAAGGAAACCTAATTAAATGATAACCCAAAATAAAGAAATAAATAATAAACCTAAATAACTAAATCTTCGAAATTCTGCTTCATAGCAATTCCACCCCCCTTAAAAACAGCCTTGTCCCCAAGGCTAACTTGGAAATTGCTGCCTATGCTGGTAAGGGCTTATCGAATAACGATCATTCAATTTCACAATGAGTGCCTGTGAAAATTCCAACAGAATATTGCGTGGCTTTACGGTGATGTGACCAACGAAACAAGTGCAACTGCTGGTCCTTCCATGCCGACCAAGGCAAGTTGAACTTTCTGCTCTGGGGTTATGTCATGAATCTCAAATTGCTGGTTGGCAGGAGCTGGCCCACGAATCAAATCAATACCATAAAAAGCCGAAAGCGTCACAGTGGTGTGCGCGGCTGCTTTGGTCATCTCAAGTTGCGGGTTCAATGGTGAAGGCCGCGGAGTTGCAGTTGCAGCATTATGGGCAACTAGTGGTGGCAGCGGGATTTTGCTCGTTTGGTTGATGAGCTTGGTTTCTGTTGATGAAGCGGATGCGGCGGCACCAATTACAGGTGGGGCATGGGCGGTTGTCGGTGGGGAATTTTCATGGGCAGTCGCGGCTGGTGCAGTCTAAATGTTGGGCCCATCGGTTTTGAGGGCGGTGATTTCCGCCTTCATTTTGGCAAGACAGTTGGCCATGTTATCCACATGGGTCACGATTTTATCCAAATGGGTCATGGCGGATTCCAAGTGCAAAACAAACGCCGTTATGAGAGATTTGTCGAAAGTGGAACGAGCCATGGTGGTGTCTAATGATCCGGCAGGTCGGACCAAATTGATGCAAACGAAAAACGATAAAAGAAAATACTTTCGATAAATCGAAAGTCCTATAAAAATAAATCTTGCCCTACAAGAATAAAGTCCCAATACTTTAGGGCCTAATTGGTTGGCTATCTTTACCCCCAAAAATCAGTTTTCACGGTAAAAAACTCCAAAAAATGTGGTTGGCTGGGGTGTTACCAAATTTTCTTTGAAAAAAATTTCTGTGTACTTTTTTTTAAAAAAAATTCCAAGAAAAAGAGAAAAAGTACCTTTAGACTATTCATGATTTGACAGTTTGTCATCGATTAAAAAGGTTTTATTCAGCTTTTCGCAACTCCGAATGGAAAATTAATCACATATTCTAATGCAAAATAACACAAAATGCAAAATAAGATTCATTTTTACCTATTTTTTGATGTCTACATCGATGAATTTGGCTAAAATTCGTATATGAAATATTATATCTAAAACAAAATTTAACAATTTTTTCATAGCAAACAATATATCACATTAACCATATTCATTACATGTTTTTCTCTTAAAAAAACTCACCCAAACACACTTTTAACACCACATTTTTTATCTCTAAAAACAATTTTTCTCACTTTGGTTATGAAAAAAATTCTCCGAGATGGATATGCCAACCAATTAAGCCTTTATTGATTCAAAACTGGATCATCAAAATAAACACTGAAGACCCCTATTTGTAAGCATAAGATAACTTGCTATGCAATCTACTGACTCCTACTAGAAAAGAAATAACTTGACCCCTAAGCAACTAGAAAACTTAATCAACAAGTAACCAAATAAGAAAAGAAATAAACTTCTAACTCACAAGGAAACCTAATTAAACGATAACCCAAAATAAAGAAATAAATAATAAACCTAAATAACTAAATCTTCGAAATTCTGCTTCATAGCAATTCCACCCCCTTAAAAACAGCCTTGTCCCCAAGGCTGACTTAGGAAATTGCTGCCTATGCTGGTAAGGGCTTATCGAATAACGATCATCCCATTTCACAATGAGTGCCTGGGAAAATTCCAACAAAATATTGCGTGGCTTTACGGTGATGTGACCAACGAAACAAGTGCAACTGCTGGTCCTTCCATGCCGACCAAGGCAAGTTGAACTTTCTGCTCTGGGGTTATGTCATGAATCTCAAATTGCTGGTTGGCAGGAGCTGGCCCACGAATCAAATCAATACCATAAAAAGCCGAAAGCGTCACAATGGTGTGCGCGGCTGCTTTGGTCATCTCAAGTTGCGGGTTCAATGGTGAAGGTCGCGGAGTTGCAGTTGCAGCATTATGGGCAACTAGTGGTGGCAGCGGGATTTTGCTCGTTTGGTTGATGAGCTTGGTTTCTGTTGATGAAGCGGATGCGGCGGCACCAATTACAGGTGGGGCATGGGCGGTTGTCGGTGGGGAATTTTCATGGGCAGTCGCGGCTGGTGCAGTCTAAATGTTGGGCCCATCGGTTTTGAGGGCGGTGATTTCCGCCTTCATTTTGGCAAGACAGTTGGCCATGTTATCCACATGGGTCACGATTTTATCCAAATGGGTCATGGCGGATTCCAAGTGCAAAACAAACGCCGTTATGAGAGATTTGTCGAAAGTGGAACGAGCCATGGTGGTGTCTAATGATCCAGCAGGTCGGACCAAATTGATGCAAACGAAAAACGATAAAAGAAAATACTTTCGATAAATCGAAAGTCCTATAAAAATAAATCTTGCCCTACAAGAATAAAGTCCCAATACTTTAGGGCCTAATTGGTTGGCTATCTTTACCCCCAAAAATCAGTTTTCACGGTAAAAAAACTCCAAAAAATGTGATTGGCTGGGGTGTTACCAAATTTTCTTTGAAAAAAATTTCTGTGTACTTTTTTTTAAAAAAAGTTCCTAGAAAAAGAGAAAAAGTACCTTTAGACTATTCATGATTTGACAGTTTGTCATCGATTAAAAAGGTTTTATCCAGCTTTTCGCAACTCCGAATGGAAAATTAATCACATATTCTAATGCAAAATAACACAAAATGCAAAATAAGATTCATTTTTACCTATTTTTTGATGTCTACATCGATGAATTTGGCTAAAATTCGTATATGAAATATTATATCTAAAACAAAATTTAACAATTTTTTCATAGCAAACAATATATCACATTAACCATAATCATTACATGTTTTTCTCTTAAAAAAACTCACCCAAACACACTTTTAACACCACATTTTTTATCTCTAAAAACAATTTTTCTCACTTTGGTTATGAAAAAAATTCTCCGAGATGGATATGCCAACCAATTAAGCCTTTATTGATTCAAAACTGGATCATCAAAATAAACACTGAAGACCCCTATTTATAAGCATAAGATAACTTGCTATGCAATCTACTGACTCCTACTAGAAAAGAAATAACTTGACCCCTAAGCAACTAGAAAATTTAATCAACAAGTAACCAAATAAGAAAAGAAATAAACTTCTAACTCACAAGGAAACCTAATTAAACGATAACCCAAAATAAAGAAATAAATAATAAACCTAAATAACTAAATCTTCGAAATTCTGCTTCATAGCAATTCCACCCCCCTTAAAAACAGCCTTGTCCCCAAGGCTAACTTAGGAAATTGCTGCCTATGCTGGTAAGGGCTTATCGAATAACGATCATCCAATTTCACAATGAGTGCCTGGGAAAATTCCAACAGAATATTGCGTGGCTTTACGGTGATGTGACCAACGAAACAAGTGCAACTGCTGGTCCTTCCATGCCGACCAAGGCAAGTTGAACTTTCTGCTCTGGGGTTATGTCATGAATCTCAAATTGCTGGTTGGCAGGAGCTGGCCCACGAATCAAATCAATACCATAAAAAGCCGAAAGCGTCACAGTGGTGTGCGCGGCTGCTTTGGTCATCTCAAGTTGCGGGTTCAATGGTGAAGGCCGCGGAGTTGCAGTTGCAGCATTATGGGCAACTAGTGGTGGCAGCGGGATTTTGTTCGTTTGGTTGATGAGCTTGGTTTCTGTTGATGAAGCGGATGCGGCGGCACCAATTACAGGTGGTGCATGGGTGGTTGTCGGTGGGGAATTTTCATTGGCAGTCGCGGCTGGTGCAGTCTAAATGTTGTGCCCATCAGTTTTGAGGGCGGTGATTTCCGCCTTCATTTTGGCAAGACAGTTGGCCATGTTATCCACATGGGTCACGATTTTATCCAAATGGGTCATGGCGGATTCCAAGTGCAAAACAAACGCCGTTATGAGAGATTTGTCGAAAGTGGAACGAGCCATGGTGGTGTCTAATGATCCGGCAGGTCGGACCAAATTGATGCAAACGAAAAACGATAAAAGGAAATACTTTCAATAAATCGAAAGTCCTACAAGAATAAAGTCCGAATACTTTAGGGCGTAATTTGTTGGCTATCTTTACCCCCAAAAATCAATTTTCAAGGTAAAAAACTCCAAAAAATGTGGTTGGCTGGTGTGTTTATCAAATTTTTTTTGAAAAAAATTTCTGTGTACTGTTTTTTAAAAAATTTCCAAGAAAAAGTGAAAAAGTGAAAAAGTAGCTTTAGACTATGCATGATTTGACAGTTTGTCATCGATTAAAATGTTTTTATCCAGCTTTTCGCAACTTTGAATGGAAAATTAATCACATATTCTAATGCAAAATAACACAAAATGCAATTTTGATGTCTACATCGATGAATTTGGCTAAAATTCGTATATGAAATATTATATCTAAAACAAATTTTAACAATTTTTTCATGGCAAAAAACATATCACATCAACCATAATCATTACATGTTTTTCTCTTAAAAAAACTCAACCAAACACACTTTTAATACCACATTTTTTATCTCTAAAAATAATTTTTCTCACTTTTGTTGTGAAAAAAATTCTCCGAGATGAATATGCCAACCAATTAAGCCTTTATTGATTCAAAACTGAATCATCAAAATAACCGAAAACCCCTATTTATAAGCATAAGGTAACTTGTTATGCAATCTACTGATTTCTACTACAAAAGAAATAACTTGACCCCTAAGCAACTAGAAAATTTAATCAACAAGTAACCAAATAAGAAAGGAAATAAACTTCTAACTCACACGAAAACCTAACTAAACGATAACCCAAAATAAGGAAATAAATAATCAACCTAAATAACTAAATCTTCAAAATTCTGATTCATAAGATAGTCTTCCTAGGTTAAGACGACGAAATTCAGAGACATTTAGAGCTCAGTATATAAACAAAAAGGAAATCAGGTATGTTATTCCTGGCATTTTCAAGATAAGAACACTGGAGTATTGCTAAGGTTAAAAAGCAATCATCTGATGTGCTAGGTTTAGCTAACAAATACTGAGGTTTTAATTTCCCTTTCTCGTCTTTGGCCTTAATAGAGTATGTGCTGCCACGTGGAATGTTGGAGGAATATTTCCTCCTGATGACCTAGATTTTGATGGTTGGTTAGATTTTGACGATCCTGTTGATATTTATATGATTGGGTAAGGTAATTACTCTTTTTCAAAGATCTCTACTTTTTGTAATTTACTCTGCATTGTGTAGTTTAGCTCTAAAATCTTGTTCTGGATTCTATAATCGATATGCTTTTGTCCATGTTCAGTATAAATTTTTTGGTTGCGTGTGATCATGCACTCTATTTAAGAAATCTTAATGAAGTCAATACTTTTTATGCCTACTAAATTTTCATTCACATTTTCCATGTGTTATGTGTACAGCCTTCAGGAGATCATACCCTTAAATGCTGGTAATATATTTGGTGCTGAAGATAGTCGTCCGGTTTCAAAATGGGAAAACTGTTAGGGATGGTAGCACTAGAGCACGAAAAATAAACAAGAAAACAATAAAATCTAAGCCTAAATATGAAGATAACGAACACGAGGATTTAACGTGGTTCGGCATAACTTGCCTATATCCACGAGCCAACCTAGATTACATCTTTATTTCTTTCAAAGTACATCAATCAATTACAAGTGGAGTTCTCATATTTATAATGGTGGAGAAGTCTAAACCTAACAAATTAGGTAAAACACTCCTAAACAACTAGGGAATAATTCCTAACACAATAGGAAACAATTCCAATCAAAGTAGGACTCAAAATTATGTCAAAATCCACCAAAAACAGAAAAAACCGTCAAAAAAATGCTTCTCCAGCGCTGTTGCCCGCGCCCAGGCGCCATACAGTGGCGCCTGGGCGCAACTGTGCGTATCCGCACTTCCCAGCTTCAATTTTTCGACTTCTTCTTATCCTTTTGCGATCTCGGTCAACCCCGACTCTTCTTGGATCTATTTTGGCTCCTCTTCTTGACCTTATTTTGATCCGACTCCACCAAACCCATCAAAAACATAATTCGTGAAACTCTGAACCAAGTCCCACCAGTGACTAAGTTTAAAAGCTTCAGTCATCCTCCTTCTCCAATCTCCATCAAAGTTTAAGCCATCTGAAGATGCCCCGGTCATAGAAGATGAAGTTGTACTTGAATCCGACAGTGATATTGAGGATGAAATCTACCCATTGAATGAAGAATCGAATGTATTTGAAGAAATCAAGGATGCCTCCGTCTCCAATGACAACGACAACTTAGGCAATTCATGTAGAACCAGAGTCGCAGCGACAATTATCTTCTCCAAAAAAATTGGTCAAGTTGAATTGCTTAAAGACAGAGGAATCTGAAGAAAATACGGACGCCCCAAATACACAGCATATCAATAAATTTACCGAACCATTTAGTGGGACAGAAAGCATAGGATTATGCTGGCCGGAACCAGCACTACATCTTTTACCTCCATAAATTCTTGATGGACCTAATTCCTTCAAAATCTGTAAATCCTTCAAAGCTTCCAAATCGTTCAGATCTTCCAAATCTTTCAGGACATATAATTCATTTAAACCAAATATTTTATATAAGTTTTTTTCATACATGATATTCTTGTATTTTCTTAAGGTTAAAAGTTTTTGGTTTATTTTGTATAAATGGAATTAGTTTGCATCTACTGGTCCTTTTTGGTCTGATGGAAACCTAGTAGGTCTGGTCTAGTTTTACTGTCGTAAAATATCGCACTTAAAACCCAAATATACTAACTAGTTCTTGTTATCCATGTTATTGAGATTCTGGCCGATTGTATTGGACACTGGATGAACTTGGTCTGTCCAAGTAAGAATTTTGAAGAGAGAATTCCTTTGAGGTGGTTTTTATTCACTTTCTGTTTGGCATGATGGTTGTGAAACCGATGTGTGTATACTCTCCTTTGATCATTTTGTTTTGTAGTTCGTGTTGTATTTCACTGAATTCCTGAGAGGTCAGCATTGAAATTTACCCTCCCATTCTGGGTCATGCTTGGAGTTTTTTCCTTTTTGGTGTATATGTCGTGTTATAGTCACTTTCATAAATATTTCTTTTTCTTTTTCCCCAGGGATCAATATCGGTTAGCATGTCTATACATCATACACCCTTCTGCTTTATATGTACTCATCTAGCATCAGGTGAGAAGGAGGAAAATGCAATCAAAAGAAATGCTGATGTTCATGAAATACATAGACGGACACGTTTCAGTTCACTCTCCGGTTTGGGGCTTCCTAAAAGCATCAATGATCATGAGTAAGTATATATTTCCTTCCTCGTGCTTCATTTTAAATTTTTATTTACAGTAATCCCTCTGTCCCAAATCTATTACTCCTATTTCCTTATGGGACGTCCCAAGATAAACTCAATTTCCTATATTGGAATTTCTTTCATAAAATACCCCGTTATTTAAAATCATGATGTCTGACCACTGAGACTCAACCACCACCTTTATGAGTAATACTTTAAAGCTACATAAAACTTTCACAATTTCAGTTGACCTTCATGTCGGCTCAAATAGGAGCTCTAAATTGGGACGAAGGGAGAATATCATTTTGATGGCATCACGTAACTTTAATCGAAGATTGGGACAGAGCTCCTTATCTGTTACTAAAAGAAGCAAATCTCAAACAGACAGAAATCACAAACTTTAAGAGTAATTGACATATTTGCAATTTTTCCAAAAAAAACAGAAAAGTTAAAGAAGCCATCTATTGAATGATGCTTAATAACCATGTTATCACCTATTTCATCATGAACTGTCCGGAATAAATTTGGTACTTTCGAACTTTCTAGGATGCCCCCTTCTACACTAGAGATTTGAAATTGAGCTAGTAAGTTCGTTTATTTATTTTTGCCCCACCAATATCTTGAAGCAAGTTACATAAGTACATGAATGGTTATTCCCATTTACAGCTATAAAAAATTGCAATGGCAATATTTTACTATTGCCTCAAAGATCATATGGTTTCGATCTTTCCAATAACTAGCCACTTGCTGCCGGATATGATTTGAATATCTTGGCTTTTGTTATCCTTGGGTTCCTTTTATGTCTAAAGGGTCCTTATCTTCTGAAAAAGTTACTTGAAGTCACAAAATATGTTTAATACGGCTGATCCTGGGATCTCAGGATACTTTGTGTGCTTTATTATGGGGAACACTTTTTGGACCTCAAAACTCCTCATAACTCAAATAATTTGGGGAATCTGGGGTTTAGGGAAATCTCTATTTTTCCTGAATTTGTCTGGTTACCTGACATCTCAAAGTGAAAACTTGATTTAAGGGGCTTGGAACAAGATTCTTTACCAGATATTGTACAATTATGAATGTAGATTCATTAATATGAAGGATCGTAGTTAGTTGCTCTTCTCAAATCACAATTACATGAAGTTAGAAACGATCTTTCTTGTCTTGCGGTCTTTCTAACAATTAATTTGTATAATAGGAAGTGCAAATAAAATAATATCTCGTCTGGTGTCAGGAGAATAATCTGGCTGGGGGACCTAAATTATCGAATCAATTTATCTTATGAGCGGACAACAGAACTGACCTCCAAAAGAGATTGGTCCATGTTACTCGAACAGGACCAGGTGATTTTTCTTTCTTTCGATTTGCTTTTCCTAATGTGGGTGAAATACTATTGCCATGTTTGGATCTAGGATTTGAGTGAGGAAAAATAAAAGGAAGAGAAAAAGGTCTAAAAAATAAAGCACAAGGTTACACATTTACATGATTTCAAGTGATGAAACTATCTTCCTTGATATTTTCTCACTAAAGTTCACACTCCAAACATGGCCTAAAACCAAGTTCTATCAAGCAGTTATTCAAGCCCGTTCAGTATCAAAATTTTGGTTTGGAAGTGCTGCTGATTTTTTTTTTGCTTGGATCACTTAACTTGCCTACAAGTAAACAGCAATTCTAATTACTTGGCAAAAAAACAAAAAAAAAAAAACAGCAATTCTAATTTTTTACTTACATTTTAATTTTTATGAGGTAGTTTGATCATTAATCAACATTTGTGGGTCGGTTTAGTCCATTTATTTTTAGCTCCTGGAGTTACTTTTTGGTAGCAGCAAATGAATCTTCTGCATTTGTTTTTGTCTATACATTGACATCTGCCTTGTTTTGTAGTTTATTAGAGAGCTTAAAAAGGGCCGTGCATTTAATGGATGGTCCGAAGGTACTTTGAGCTTTGCTCCAACATACAAATATGAATTAAATTGTGAGTCTTACTGCGGAGAGGATCCAAAGTCTGGGAGACGAACACCTGCCTGGTATGCAGTCAGAAACTTTCTTCTACCTCAAAGTAGATCTCTTGGTGTTTCCCATTTTACATGGTCTTGAGCCATATGTCTAAGTCCAGTTTTGACAATTTTTTTTTATTTCTCTGGCTTTATTATATTTGATACTTATTTTAGTTCCTTTTACATCTTTTTTGTAGTCCCCTGCGCTGTTGCAGAACTAATATATGTCTCTGTTGGGGTTTTTGTTGAACCTTGTTTTATCTGAGTCAAAATTTTCAAGTCAAATTTGACACAACCTTATCAATAATGAAAAGGCATTAGTTTCAATTTTGGCCTCTTTAATTAATAATTCTTGTGAATCCATTTGTATATCTTCATGTGTGTTATGTATCCATGTATGTACTTTTATTGTGTAATGTGTAGCGGACAACATAAATTTAATGTTGAGTTGCATTTCTCAAAGTTCCATGTATTATCTGAAGGTGTGATTGAATTCTCTCCTTCGGGACAGGAATGAAGCTGCTAAACTACAGGAGATCTGAACTTAAACTATTCGACCACCGTCCTGTGACTGCCACTTACATGGTGGAAGTTGAAGTATTTTGACCTCGCAGATTGCAACGAGCGCTCATTTTGACTGATGCTGAAATTGAAGAACAGGATATTGTCAGACTTAGGAGTCGGTAGTGGAATGGTCCTTTTAAGATCCGGAGAGGTGAGTTACATACAACTTCCCTACTAAAAGTTCCAATTTGAAAAACCTAGGCAACGTAGGTAATGTGTAAATGTTTGTGGTTTCCTTAGATATTCCAGATATTAGATTTGGAGTCTTCATCAGAAATGCTTTGGCTTATTTCTCTATATGAATTGAGATAAAACTTTTGTACTACATAAAAACAACATTTGGAGATTTTTAGAGGCTGCGTGCTGAGTTACTTCTTTTTTGATCTTTTGTGCCATCAGACCCCGAAGTTAAGTTAAATATAGGAACCCCATCTGTCATATTTGTTATTAATTTTCAGTCTAATTCATTGCTTCCTATCACACATCATTCCAATCAATCCGTTCTATTGTAGCAATTATCATTTACATGCATGTTCTGAGATCCCTGGATTATTTGATCTCTTTTAGGATTGTCAATAGATATATTGTTATTCGATGCAGGATATACCTTATCGGGACCGCTGACAGACATCAACTCATGAAAAGTGTTGAAGAAGAAGCATCCTTGACTGGATGGGATCAGCTTTTACGCCATCAATATTCTTTTGATTCTTTATTGTTGTGGAATTTGAGGTCCTATATTGTAGTTATTTTGTATATATATTTTGTGCATTTGAGTTTGTCATGAGATGTAGAGAAAGAAAGAAACTAGTATAGTGTCAATGCGAAATCTTTCTTATTGTTCAGGTGGAGAATAACCATTCTGTTTGAGGGGGTTCTCATTTCATACAAGATGTTACCTAGTCTGAATATACTGTCATCCATACCTAGTTGAATGAATTCTAGATACTTAATTTGAATATATTCTTAATAAAGTAACTGGTATTGAGTATGGTACAAGTATTATCAAATGGGAGATTTCAAAATGAACCCCTTGAGGATTCAAACACAAAACCAACCCTGGAAGAAGCTCAATACACACACAAACACATTCAAAGTTAAAGAAGAAGAGATAAAACATGGCCAACAACTTGCTTCCCATTTTCGTTAACTTTCCTCCAATATATACACAAGTGGTTCATTGGATGAGAGAGAATCTTATTATTGCATTATATTTACTTTAATTAAATTGAATTTAATTATATGAATGAATTGGATTCAAAATTACCCATCATAATTAAATTGGATTTAAATTTTTCTTTGATTAAATTAGATTTAATCTTCTTGTCAAAATTGAATTGGATTTAATTTTGTTATAATTAAGTTGGATTTAGTTATTAATAAATTAGATTTATACTATCATCACATATATGCTTATATCTTGTTATGTGCTCGTTTTATGTGATGGGTGACACTGTCCATGGACCTAGGGCTTGTTTTTGTTTTATCTGGGTTGTATTGGGCCGGTTTGAGCCTCCAAGTTTGTATCTTTAATTTATGCTTAGATTTTTGTATAAGCTTTTCTTTGTATTTATTAGAGATAGAGCCAGAGGAGCTTGGTGGACCCACTTGGAGCTTAGAATCGGAATTAGATTCCTGTATAAGTGGAAGCTTTATGTAATAGATAGGCCTTTCCCTTTTGATTGGCCCATTGGCTTGGGCTAATCTAGATAAGTCCATGGATAAGTGTGTTGTTAGTACTTCTAGGATTTACTGCGCTTTATATTTGATATATCTGCGCTGAACTTACTAATGTGCAAAGTGAGACCCTTTTCATAATATTCAAACTCTCCCAAATATTTAAATACTGAGTAAGTAAAGGATATTTGATATCCTGGCTCTCCATCAAACTTTAGAGAAACGAGGTCATGTTTGGTGTATGGCGTCGTCCCAAAATATGGGGGTTATGCATTACGACATGATTCTTGATTCTCTTTAGTGATTTAGATGCCTTCGGTCGAAGCAAATTTCGCCCCATATATCGAAAAAGGTTGCAAGGCAAAATTCAATTGTTAGATTGATAGGAGTTGATGGGTATTGACTCAGATGGCCATCAGTTGGACTGGTTGGCTTGGAACGCCACTTCAAAGATTCAATGAGCCATGTATTGAAAAAGGTTGCAACTCATTGGAATCATTGAAGAACTCAATCACTCGCTACGGAATCTGTCCAGCGAGATTTTTAATTATTGCAGTGGGAGTGCAGTGATTCAAAAAATGTAGTGGGAGCCAAGTCAAAATTAAAAGTCCTAATTTTGCTTGGGTATAATTACAATGAACTAATTGAATCTGAATTTTTTTTTGCATTTGTTTATCTCTCTTATTAGAATATCAACCCGTTATGTTTTGTTCAAGAAATATTGTGCTTACTGGCCAAAACTCATCAAATGGCTGAGAAGCTAGAGGATAGTCCTCAGTTTAAAGTCTTTGGTATATTTGCTTGAAGCAAGCATTCCTCGTGTCCAAGGAAGGACGACGAGTGGGTTTCTTTTATGAGACGCGCCGGGTATAGAACTTTAGGTTTTAGATACTAATGTTCTATGACCACTTATCTTCATTTCTAATATTTTGTATTCCAGAGCTAGTGCTCACGATTAAAGTAGGAAATCAGAATGTAGAAAGTAGTAGAAAGCTGGAAGGACGAGATGTGATCAATGTTGGAACCAGACATAGTGTCATGGTTATCCATATAGGATCCACCTCCATTATATTAAAAATTCTAGACATGTAGTAGTTTTGGATGATTGTTTGGTTTACCCAATGGAAGTAAGAACATAATCTTTAGTCTTGACTTGGTTAAGAGAAGATGCTTCTTTAAGTTGGTAATAACTTACATTTATTTTGGAAATAAATCTGGGGACAATGCATCTTACTAAATTATTTACAATAATTGAATGTCCGGAATAAGTGTATAGTGAACACCCCGACTGGAGTAAGTAGTATGCTTGGAGCAAACCAAAAATTGTATGGCGCCTAAGATTTGGTCATGCCTTGGGAATATAGGATACATATGTTAGGAGAAACATGGGATTACATGCCCATTGGGATCAGATCCCTATCCAAACGTAAGCATCTTATCACATGGGCAAGATGACTCCCTTCATCGGGAAATATTGAAAGGGCCACTTAAATTTTAAAAGGTTTAGTACATACTAACATACATGGTGGCGAACATGGCATTATAGAAAGACACTACTATTGGATGATAGCGCAAGTATATGAATGCCCCTGTTCAACACGTTCTTAAGAGAACATGACATGGTTTCACGGCTAACACTTCCAGCGATAACAAAGTTGAATAGGGTAATAGTAAGTGAGAATCGAACAATGTTGGACATAATTCATTCTACGCTATGCTGCATAGGATTACCCAAATTCAACATCGATTATGCGTTGCTTATAGGTAAATCTTGAATAGATGTCCCTCCAAGATTCTTTTCTAAAGACATCAAGATATGGTGCAATAGGAAGCCTAGTCTTAAAACACATTAGGATATGGGGATGCCCTACCTATGTGAAAAGGGACAAAGGTAGAGAAACTGGAGGATAAGTCCTTGAAAGGACATTTTGTTGGTTATCCCGAGGATTCTACGAGCTTCCTCTTTTACCTAGATGATGATCAGAGGATCATCATATCCTTAGAGGATTACTTTCCATAAATTCGATTAAGAAAGTGGAGATGGTAGAAAGATTGTTCTTCAAGAACAAAATGAAAGTACTTTGAGAACTACTATTCAAGAAACACAAAACAAGCCCATTATGACACAACCACCAATGATTTGGTCAGGTAGAGTATCTCAGCCGCCTGAGAGATATGGTTATCTGTTGCAAGATTGTTGGGAATTATACAAATAAAATGCAGCGGAAAGTAAATTTAATTCCCAAAGCCCAAATCATCTCTAATCCTCGTGTTTAATTGTGTATAGAAAAATTACCGTTCTCGCATATGTTGATTTCGGAACGTGATTCTTTTCTCTAATGCCGAATTTGCCAACGTCTATAATTCGTCACGCCGGAATCAAAAATGAAAAACTCCTCCTTTCTTCCTTGTCAAAGACGGCTAGAAAGAGAGAGAGAGAGAGGTGGGAGACTTTTTCTTGAAGAGAAAGTAATGTAAGTTGCCTTGTGTTATTTTTTACCTTGTGATATATTTATATCATTATGAAACAATAACACTAGCATGCAAGAGCCCTATTTGGGCGTCTATTTGGCCGCCCCTTAGTGGGCTCGGAAGCCTTCGGGCTTTCTTCTTGCTTGCTAATTAATTAATCGGATAATTTATTTATCCAATAAATAAATTGATAATCCAATTAATTCAATTCCCAATTAATTTATAATTCAATTTCTCCAAGAAATTAATTAACTCATTAATTTAATTAATTAATTAAATTATCCAATAATTAATTAACTAATTACGACATCCAATGCCTTGAATTTCTCTCAAGTTTTTTTTCCATATTTTTCCTTTTGCACTTCCTTTAAGCGCGACTCATTAGGTTCGTCTCAAAAGGCAATTGGGAAGAATCCAAAGGGGTGTGAGTGACACCTAGCCAGTCTCGTGGCTCACACCATAACCCAATTGAGAGCGAATGAATAGGATCATTCCAAACCTTTATGCCGTGAATACCGTACGTGTATAAACCTTTTATTCTTATATCCCAGTTAAGTAAGAGTCATGGTTTAAAGTCAAGCTCATATAACTTGACCATATGCCTAAGCTCATAATAAGTCGAGGTATTTAAATGCTTTGGCCAAAGACTTTCATCCTCACTTATTCATGACCGCATAGGATATTTTACTCATTCACTTATGAGAGAATAAATTCCATATTGCAAATCAGTTAACAATGCTACTTGCCCATCAAGTCGCACTTCGAGGTCGATTCCACCAACAGGTGATTTGAATCTAACTACTCTAATGACAGACTTGATGTCACAAGTACATCTTCAACTCGATTTCTCAGGTCAGAGGTTCACACGTACCTATCACTACTTATCAGTTTCATCATTGACTGTCAATGAGTGAATACCTATGTGATGAACTGATGCGAGTCGTGTTCAAACATATCAGTCCAACTGATGTGTCTATGACATAAGTTCTCACTACCATTTCCATAGTGTACGACTGACACTTTCTCTGTCAAAACTTATATCATACAAGCCTGCATTCACTATTGATGCCCAATCAATATTTCTTAGACTTGCGAACCCTTTTAGATGACAGGGATCAAACCACTCTAGTGCCTATCCTCCTATCCTATAGAAGGTAGAGGGTTTGCCTTGTCATCAAGGACTTTACGTTGTTTATATACCTTACAAATGCCTATAAGAAAACAACAATCAAATGCCTTATATTAATTGGAAAAACCATAGTTTAGTTACAATGTTCATGCCCTTATAAATCTATTCTCTTTATGGCATTTGAGGGCATACACTCTAACAATCTCCCACTTGCACTCAATGCCATTTGCTGTGGTATTTAATACCCATCCCTTCGAGATGTTTTTCCAGCACCGCCTGTGCCAATGGCTTGGTCAATGGATCAGCGACATTGTCAGCTGAGGCTATTTTCTGAATAACTATTTCACCTCGTACAACGATCTCTCTTATGATGTGATATCTCCTCTCTATGTGTTTGAATTTATTGTGAGACCTAGGTTCCTTCGCTTACGCTATAGCTCCGGTGTTGTCACAATAAAGTGGCAACAAGAGCTTTATGCTAGGAACCACTTGAAGTTCCTCAATGAACTTCCTAATCTTAACAGCTTCTTTAGCTGCCTCCGAGGCAGCTATGTATTCAGCCTTTGTGGTGCTTTGCTTGGAACTTTTCCAAGTCACCGATCCACCATTTAGAGTAAATACAAATCCAGAGGTGGATTTTCGGTCATCAACATCAGATTGGAAATCCGAATCAGTGTACCCGTCCACCCTCAAGTCACCACTTCCATAGGTGAGAATCATATCCTTAGTTCTTTTCAGATACTTCAGGATATTCTTCACAGCTATCCAATGTTCCTTACCAGGGTCTACTTGAAATCGACTAACAACGCTCACAACATAAGCAATGTTGGGTCTAGTAGAGAGCATCGCGTACATCAAGCTGCCCACAGCAGACACATAGGGTATAATGTTCATTTCTTTTCTATCTTTCTCACTTTGAGGACACATAGATTTCGAAAGATGTATCCCATGTCTCATTGGTAGGAACCCTTTCTTAGAATCTTCCATCCTATACCTTTTTAGGACCTTTTCTAAGTAAAGGGTTTGAGAAAGTCCTATCATTCTTTTGGTTCGATCTCTATAGATCCGAATCCCTAGAATATAGGTCGCTTCTCCCAAGTCTTTCATGGAGAATGTACTCAAAAGCCACTTCTTGGTTGTGGTGAGCATTCTTATGTCATTCCCAATGAGTAATATGTCATCTACATATAACACTAGGAATGTCAACTTTCTCCCACTGACCTTCTTGTAAACACAGGGCTCGTCTTCATTTTTAATGAAGTCAAATCCTTTGACAACCTCATCAAAACGTAGATTCCAGCTATGAGACGGTTGATTGAGTCCATAAATGGATCTCTCAAGGTTACACACCTTATGATGAATATGCTCCTCGAATTCAAAACCTTTAGGCTGTTCTATATAGATATCCTCTTCTAAGAATCCATTTAGGAAAGCGGTTTTGACATCCATTTGCCATATTTCATAATCTAGGTGTGCTGCTATTGCAAGTAGAATCCTTATTTATTTGATCATAGCCACTGGCGAGAAGGTTTCTTGGTAGTCAATTCCTTCCTTTTGACTATACCCTTTCGCCACTAGCCTAGCTTAGTTGGTGTCTACTTTGCCATCAACACCAATCTTTCTCTTGTAGATCCATTTACACCCGATTGGTTTTATCCCTTCAGGTTGGTCTACAAGTTTCCAGACTTGGTTTGCCTGCATCGAATCGATCTCAGTTTGCATAGCTTCATGCCATCTACCAGCATCCACATCCACCATCGCTTGATCAAAAGTGGAGGGATCATCTCCATGATCCTCCTCTAACACAGAATGAGGATCCAACTCCCTCTGCATTAGATATCCGTACCTCTCAGGAGGTTGAGATACTCTATTCGATCGTCGTGGTTGTGGTTGTGTTACAGAAGGTTCGGTTCTCACTCCCTGTGTAGATGTATCCAGTGGGGTTTTATTTTGTTCTTCTAGAACAATTTTTCTACCCACTCCTCCTTCTTGAATGAACTCATCTTCAAGAAAGTGGGCTTGTAAGGCTACAATGATCCTTTGATCATTGTGCAGGTAAAAGAGGTATCCCATAGAATCTTCAGGATATCCAATGAAACGTCCCTTTAAGGACCTAGCCTCCAACTTGTCCACTTTAGTCTTCTTGACATAAGCCGGACATCCCCAAATCTTTATGTGATTAAGACTTGGCTTCCTATTTCTCCACATTTCATAGGGAGTCATAGGAACGGACTTGGACGGACATCTATTTAATATGTGTGCAGCTGTAAGCAGCGCGTGACCCTACAGTGAAATGGGTAAATCAGTGTAGCTAAGCATGGAGTGAACCATGTCCAACAAGGTTCAATTCCATCGCGCTGCTACTCCATTCAACTGTGGAGTCGCTGGAGGTGTGAGTTGCAATACTATACCATTCTCTCTGAGGTATAAGTCAAACTCATCGCTCATATATTCTCCTCCTTGATCAAATCGAAGAGTTTTTATACGTTGACTTGTTTGATTTTTCACTAAAGCCTTGAATTCCTTGAACTTGTCAATGGATTCAGACTTATGCTTCATCAGGTACACTAGACCATATCGAGAATGGTCGTCAGTGAAGGTGATAAAGTAAAGGAAACCTCCTCTGGCCATTTCTCCAAATGGACCACAAACGTCAGTATGCACTAAACCTAAAATTTGTGAGGCCCTTTCAAAGCTCCCTGTGAAAGGCGATCTAGCCATCTTGCCTTTGAGACAAGATTCACAAGTAGGATAGGGATCCAATCCCAGTGGGCCAATTAGCCTATCTTTTTCCATTTTGCGAATCTTTTGTTCGCCAGCCTGGCCTAGTCGAAGGTGCCATATCAATCGTTGGTTTATTTCAAGCCTACTACGTTTCCTTTGTATAATATTCACTGCATACTCATTCTGGACACTAAGGTAATACAATCCATTTATCAAAGACGCAAAGCCTACAAATTTATTACCATAATAAATGTTGCATCGTTCATCAATAAATCGGAAAGTGTAACCATTCTTAACAAAAACGGGAATAGAAACAATGTTTTTAAGCCCATTAGGCAAAACCAAAACATTATCCAGTAACAGTACATGTCCAGAATTTAAAAACAACGAGGTAGATCCTATTACAGTAGCCGCGACGCTTTGCCCGCTGCCTACTCTGATCTTCACCTCATTGTTGTCTAGCTTCTTTCCTCGCATCAGATCTTGATTCATACAACATATGTGAGCACTAGCTCCAGAGTCAAGAATCCAAGATGTAGAGAAGACGGTCATAGAACAATAAGTTTCATGAACATTGTTGGGAATTATACGAATAAAACGCAGCGGAAAGTAAATTTAATTCCCAAAGCCCGAATCATCTCTAATCCTCGTGTTTAATTGTGTATAGAAAAATTACCGTTCTTGCGTATGTTGATTTCTGAACGTGATCCTGTTCTCTAACGCCGAATTAGCCAACGTCTCTAATTCGTCACGCCAGAATCAAAAATGAAAAACTCCTCCGTTCTTCCTTGTCAAAGACTGCTAGAGAGAGAGAGAGAGGTGGGAGACTTTTTCTTGGAGAGAAAGTTATGTTATCTCTTATGTTATTATTCCACTAAGTGAAATAATATATATCACTCCAAAACAATAACCTAGCATTCACAAGGCCTACATGTGGACGCCCACTTCATGGGCTTAAAAGCCTTTTGGGCTTTGGTCTTGTTAGCTATACTTAATTGGATTATTTATTTATTCAATAAATAAATTCATAATCCAATTAATTTAATTCCAAATTAATTTATAATTCTATTTCTCCAAGAAATTAATTAGCTCATTAATTTAATTAATTAATTAAATTATTCAATAATTAATTAATTAATTACGGCATCCAATACCGGGAATTTCTCTCAAGTCTTTTCCCGTATTTTCCTTTTTGCACTTCCTTTAAGCGCGACTCTTTAGGTTCGTCTCAAAAGGCAATTGGGAGGAATCCAAAGGGGTGTGAGTGACACCTAGCCAGTCTCGTGGCTCACACCGTAACCCAATTGAGAACGAATGAATAGGATCCTTCCAAACCTTTACGCCGTGAATACCGTACGTGTATAAACCTTTTATTCTTATATCCCAATCAAGTAAGAGTCATGGTTTAAAGTCAAACTCATATAACTTGACCATATGCCTAAACTCACAATAAGTCGAGGTATTTAAATGCTTTGGCCAAAGACTTTCATCCTCACTTATTCATGACCGCATAGTATATTTTACTCGTTCACTTATGAGAGAATAAATTCCATATTGCAAATCAGTTAACAATGCTACTTGCCCATCAAGTCGCACTTCGAGGTCGATTTCACCAACAAGTGATTTGAATCTAACTACTCTAATGACAGACTTGATGTCACAAGTACATCTTCAACTCGATTTCTCAGGTCAAAGGTTCACACGTACCTATCACTACTTATCAGTTTCATCATTGACTGTCAATGAGTGAATACCCATGTGATGAACTGATGCAAGCTATGTTCGAACATATCAGTCCAACTGACACGTCTATGATATAAGTTCCCACTACCATTTCCATAGTGTACGACTGACACTTTCTCTGTCGAAACTTACATCATACAAGTCTTTATTCACTATTGATGCCCAATCAATATTTCTTAGACTTGCGAACCCGTTTAGATGTCAAGGGTCAAACCATTCTAGTGCCTTTTCTCCTATCCCATAGGAGGCAGAAGGTTCGCCTTGTCATCAAGGACTTTTACGTTGTTTATTCACACCTTATAAATGCCTATAAGAAAACAACAATCAACTCCCTTATATTAATAGAAAAACCATAATTTAGTTACAATGTTTATGCCCTATAAATATATCCTCTATATGGCATTCGAGGGCATATACTCTAACAAACATAAAGTTCCATACCTTGTGCGCCAGGCCCCATATTCGGACAGTTCCTTCTCCAGTGGCCCAGCTCACCGTAGTGTAGGCATCTGTCTGTCTTTTGTGGCCCCTTTTGCTTGCGAATCACAGGAGCTTTCCCTTTTCCTTTATCGACACCACCCTGAGCTCCAAGCTCGCCAGCCTGCTTCTTGGTTTTTCTCTTCTTATTCTTCGCCCGTTTGGGCCCAGAAGTGATAACCAAAGCAGTCTCTTTTCCCTTGGGCTTCAATTGAGATTGTGCAGTGTTTAATTTGTTCATTAGCCCAGCTAAGTTGCATTCAATCTCATTGCAATTGAAGTTCATGACGAATTGGGAAAAAGAGTCAGGAAGGGACTGCAAGATAAGATCGGTCTGAAGTTGCGGGTTCATTGTAAAATCGAGAGCTTCCAATCTCTCGATCCTCGATATCATTTTGAGGACATGATCCCCAACCTTCTCCCCTTCTCTCATTTTGGCTCCAAAGAGCTCTTTAGATATTTCATATCTTGCAGTCCTACTGTGCTAACCATAGAGCTCGACCAAGTGCGCCAAGATAGCCCTTGCTGTGGTCATCTTGTCGTGGGACCTCTGTAGCTCATTCGTCATAGAGCCAAGAATGTACCCACGCACTCGGACGTCGTCCTTTACCCATTTTTCATGAGCTTGGACTTCTTCCTTATTAGCACGTGTTCTGGAAGGAGGAGCAGGGATATCAGTGTCCAACACATATCCTAGAGACTCCATATTGGGAACTATTCTCAAACTCCTTAGCCAATCCACGTAGTTGGGTCGGGTAAGGATATTCTTTTCGAGTAATACGGAAAGTGGGTTGATTGTCATTTTTGAAAAACGAGAGAGATAAAATAAATAACTGCAGAAAATAAACCAGACTTAATTAGAATATTGGACTAAACTAAGACCAAGTTTAAAATCAAGGACTTTGACTTATAACTTGGCTCCCACTACATTTTTCGAAATTCCACACTCCCACTGTGAAAATGACGGAAGCGATCGTTGATGAAAACTTCGTGGTGTGGATTGAGTTCTTTAATTAATATAATGGATGACAACCCTTTAACGATATTTGGTCCATTACTTAATTAAAATGATGTGAAACATCAATCTATCAAATAGACGGTTCAATCATATTTATCCCATAATCCACAAAAACTGCAACCCTTCAACGATTTATTGGTAATGTGGACTATCTAAGTTCATTCCCACTAACTCCTCATAATCTAACATTTAAATTTCACCTTGTAACCCTTTAACGATATTTGGGGTGAAATATGTCTCGATTAAGGCATCTAATGCACTTAATAAAATTCTAGAACTAAATCTTGATACATGACCCCCACTTACTGGGAAGATGCCACATATGGATTTAATCCTTGATCTTATCAAGTCTAGTGGAGGGAAAGGATGCCTAGCACCCCTTATTAACTTAGTATAATTTTTATTTGGGAGAATTCATGTTCTAAACATTTAATTTGTCTCACTTTGCACATTTACCAAATTTATATAGTGCATATTGATAACACACATACTTCATACAACTAATGAACATGTATCGAAAGCAATAATACAACACACATGTGTATGGGCTTTTATCTAGAGGGCCCAAGCCAATGGGCCATCATAAAATTGAAAAAGAAAAGCCTAGCTAATCTTCGTGGGCTCCAAACTCCTCTTCTTTTGAATGATCTCCATCTTGAAAGACCTATTCTATTTCTATTTATTATAAGAGGTAATTTAAAACCTATACATAAATCTAGAAATAAAATAAAATGGGCTCAAACCGGCCTTTACAACCCATCAAAAGAAATACATAATCAAAAGAAGCAACCTATGTCACCATCACATAATACATGCTCGCGATAAATAAAGCACTTATGTTGGTGATTGATAAAAAATTAATTAGTCCAACTAAATTAATTTCCACAATAAAATTCCAAATTTTATTGATTCATATGAAAATAATACTATTTATGAGAATTCTTTATTTAAATAAATAACTTAATAAATAAAATTCTCCAAGAGTTTATTAATTAATTATTTCATTCAAATAAAGACCAATAAAAACTATATTGCGCTTAATTTTATCAAAATTAAATTACCAACCATTGACATATTCAAAATTAATTAATTAGACCCAATAACTAATTTATTGAATTATCCACAATTTTAATCAAAATAATTTGGGCCCCTTTTTAATTAAATCCGGGTCATCATCTTTTTGACCCACCCGGATAACTAAAATAGCCCAAACACCTATTCAATTAAAATTTGGACCATAGGAAAATATAACCCGACCCATTACGGACCGAGTCACGAAAACCCGGGCCCCGAAATAGGTCCGTGAGCTGGGCGCATGGCACGGTGTATGCCGTGCGCCCAGCGCACGGTTTAATCGTGCTTGGCTGGACGCCCAACGTCCGGCTAGCCCCTTCGACCGGCGCCGTGAAACGGTATGGCGTTGGGGGCCCACCCAGTGTGCGTAGTGCGCACGCTGTGCGCGCAACGGGAGGCCGAAAAGGCCTCCTATTGCGCGCCCAGCGCGCCCAGCGTGCAGACTGCGCATGATTTTTGCGTCGCACTCGTCTCGGGGTTATACTTCTCCGATTCTCATAAACTTTACATGCCCAGATTCGGAACTCATTAAACTACAACTTTCATGAATAAACTATAGAGAGATCCAGAATAGTTTCATATGAAAAATACGTTCAAAGCATGCCTCAAAAATGCGGAAAAACAGTCAATTCACATAAGCAATTAAACACAGAATTCAGAGATTGGCTCTGATACCACTGTTGGGAATTATACGAATAAAATGCAGCGAAAAGTAAATTTAATTCCCAAAGCCCAAATCATCTCTAATCCTCGTGTTTAATTGTGTATAGAAAAATTACCGTTCTCGCGTATGTTGATTTCTGAACATGATCCTTTTCTCTAACGCCGAATTTGCCAACGTCTCTAATTCGTCACGCCGGAATCAAAAATGAAAAACTCCTCCTTTCTTCCTTGTCAAAGACGGCTAGAGAGAGAGAGAGAGGTGGGAGACTTTTTCTTGGAGAGAAAGTTATGTAAATTGCCTTGTGTTATTTTTCACCTTGTGATATATTTATATCATTATGAAACAATAATACTAGCATGCAAGAGCCCTATTTGGGCGTCTATTTGGCCACCCCTTAGTGGGCTCGGAAGCCTTCGGGCTTTCGTCTTGCTTGCTAATTAATTAATCGGATAATTTATTTATCCAATAAATAAATTGATAATCCAATTAATTCAATTCCCAATTAATTTATAATTCAATTTCTCCAAGAAATTAATTAGCTCATTAATTTAATTAATTAATTAAATTATCCAATAATTAATTAATTAATTACGGCATCCAATGCCGTGAATTTCTCTCAAGTCTTTTTCCCATATTTTTCCTTTTGAACTTCCTTTAAGCGCGACTCTTTAGGTTCGTCTCAAAAGGCAATTGGGAGGAATCCAAAGGGGTGTGAGTGACACCTAGCCAGTCTCGTGGCTCACACCGTAATCCAATTGAGAACGAATGAATAGGATCATTCCAAACCTTTACGCCGTGATTACCGTACGTGTATAAACCTTTTATTCTTATATCCCAGTCAAGTAAGAGTCATGGTTTAAAGTCAAACTCATATAACTTGACCATATGCCTAAGCTCATAATAAGTCGAGGTATTTAAATGCTTTGGCCAAAGACTTTCATCCTCACTTATTCATGACCGCATAGGATATTTTACTCGTTCACTTATGAGAGAATAAATTCCATATTGCAAATCAGTTAACAATGCTACTTGCCCATCAAGTCGCACTTCGAGGTCGATTCCACCAACAGGTGATTTGAATCTAACTACTCTAATGACAGACTTGATGTCACAAGTACATCTTCAACTCGATTTCTCAGGTCAGAGGTTCACACGTACCTATCACTACTTATCAGTTTCATCATTGACTGTCAATGAGTGAATACCCATGTGATGAACTGATGCGAGTCGTGTTCAAACATATCAGTCCAACTGATGTGTCTATGACATAAGTTCTCACTACCATTTCCATAGTGTACGACTGACACTTTCTCTGTCAAACATATCAGTCCAACTGATGGGTTTGCCTTGTCATCAAGGACTTTACGTTGTTTATATACCTTTACGTTGTCATCAAGGAACTCGTATCCTTGGAATTCTTCTTTATAGGGATAGAGCAAATAGAATGATGGAACTTTCCCAAGCCCTTTACTTAGAGAATATCCTAAAATCATTAAGGATGGAAGATCTGAGAAAGGGCTTTTGCCTTTGAGACAGAGGGTTCACCTTCTTAAAAATTTGACGAATCCTCATAGTGAGGAAGGTCGAAAGGAGATGAATGTGGAACCCTATGCCTCAGCAGAGGGTAGCAGTGTTAGGAATCCTATGCATAAAATAGAGAATTGCAGCGGAAGATTCGAGGATTCCTATCGGTAGATCACAAAAATAGATCTGATGATTTTTAATGGGTTCGCGAAAATTAGAACGAATAAAAATACCTTTTTGATTCGTTTACTAATTCTGCAGAACAGCAATCCTCCAAGGGCTCCTGTCTCTAAAGTTTCACGCGAAACGAGCCTTCCAAAGAACTTGAGACTCCTCCTTCTTTGCAGTAGTGGACGGCTAGAGAGGAGAGAGGGGAAAAAGTTCTTTTCTTTTTGTGTTGTGTAAAAACGTATTGGTTTTTCTTTTTCTCTTGTCTTAGGGTTTGTTCCACTGTAGGAGTCCTTTTAAACTCAACTAGCTTGTGGAACAAGTTGGAGGCTACTCCTAACCCTAAGTGGCCGCCCCCTAGGGCTTCCTTGGACTGGGTGGGCTTTTAATTGGCTTGTCTAATTTCTAGCCCATCTGTATATATTTAATTTAAATCAAATTTAAATATGATATATACTATTAATTAATTCCTTTTAATTAATATACCAATTAAATAATTTAATTTAATCTAATTAAATTAAATATTTAATTAATTAATTTAATCTAATTAAATCAATCAGTCCATTTAATTCTTTCTAAAAGATTTACACAAAAAGATACATCCCATTCGTTTCTTATAGCACGACTCTTTAGGTTCGTTTCAATTGGCAAATGGAGGAATTACCTAAGGATGTGAGTGTCACTTAGCCAGTCCCATGGACTCACATCGTAACCCAACTGAGTACGAAATGAACGAATCATTTTACGAACCTCTTGATCATAAATGCCGTATGAGTATAAGCCCTTCACTGACGTATCCCGATCAAGTGAGAGTCATGGAAAATGTCAAACTCACTAAACTTGATACTGTGCATTGGATTATAGCATAATGAAATTACTAAACTACCCTCAGTGTCACACATGAGTTAGTTGTTGGGCTTTGGCCAAAGACTTTATAATTTCATTAGCCTATAATCGCATAGGATACTTTCTCGTTTAATATCGAGACAGTGAATCCCATCTTGGCGATCACTGATCAACTGCTACTTGTCTCATTGATATTGCACTTCGAGGTCGACCCCACCGACGGGTGATATGGGCCTAACTACTCTGGAAACAGATCCAATAATACAAGCACATTAATCATGAACCCTCAAGTCTAAAGCTCACGCATACTATTACGATCAGTAATCCAATCATTGACAGTCAGTGAGTAAATACCTATGTGATCGGATTACTATGAGCCGTGTTCGAATATATCAATTCCATTGACATATCTATGATACTTGCTCCCACTATCCCTATAGTGTTCGACTGGAACTCATCGTCAGAGCATGTGTCATACAAGTCGAATCTTAATGCCCAATTAAGATTCTTTGACTTGCGAACCCTTTCAAGTGATAAGGTGTAAGACTCTTCCCATACCACGTCTTTATTTCATAAAGGGCAAAGAGCCAAACCTTTATTCACATGGACTATATGTTCAATACTTATTTAGATGCCATAAAGATTTATATGAACAAAATACAGATGCCTTTATTAATATCATTTTAATAGTTTGTACAACATAATAAGATACCCTAATATAACTATTTGTCCTCATTGGCATCTAGGGCATATATCTAACAATCTCCCACTTGCACTTAATGCCAATTGCTTTGGTATCTTATACCCATCTTCTCAAGGTGTTGCTCTAGCACCGCCTGCACCAATGGCTTAGTGAGTGGGTCAGCTACGTTGTCCGCTGAGGCTATTTTCTGCACGGCGATGTCGCATCTTCCAACGATTTCTCGAATTATGTGATATCTCATCTCTATGTGTTTGGATTTGTTGTGAGACCTTGGTTACTTTGCTTTCGCGATGGCTCCGTTGTTGTCATACCATAGTGGTAACAGAAGCTCCATACTAGGAACAACTTGAAGTTCAGTAATGAATTTGTTTATCCAAATAGCCTCCTTGGCTGCCACATATTCAGCTTCGGTGGTTGAATCAGCAGTTGTGCTTTGCTTGGAACTTTTCCAAGACACTACTCCACCGTTCAAAGTGAATATGAACCCAGAAGTGGATTTTCGGTCATCGATGTCAGACTGGAAATCTGAGTCAGTATAACCATCCACTTGCAATTCTCCATCGCCATATGTGAGGATCATATCTTTAGTTCTTTACAATTACTTTAAGATTGATTTCATGGCTATCCAATGTTCTTTGCCTGGGTTAGCTTGAAACCTACTTACTACGCTCACAGCATATTGAAGATCTGGTCTCGTGCATAACATAGCATACATGAGACTTCCCACTGCCGAGGCATAGGGGATGGTACTCATTTCTCTTCGATCTTCCTCGCTTTGAGGACTCATCTTTTTGGAGAGATGAATTCCATGTCTCATGGGCAAAAGACCTCTTTTAGAATTTTCCATCCGAAATCGCTTTAGGACCTTTTGTAAGTAGAGGGCTTGGGAGAGAGCTATTTTCTTATTCGATCTATCCCTGTAGACTCGAATTCCTAGGACATTAGTGGCTTCTCCTAAGTCTTTCATGGAGAATGTGCTTGAAAGCCATGTCTTAACCGAAGTTAGCAAACCTGCATCATTCCCTATAAGTAGAATATCGTCCATGTATAGTACCAGGAATGATATCTTGCTCCCACTGACCTTTTTATAGACACATGGTTTATCCTCGTTTCTGATAAAGCCGTTGTTTCGTACTTCTTCATCAAAACGAAGGTTCCAACTGCGAGAGGCCTGCTTCAGTCCATAAATGGACCTATTTAACTTGCAAACCTTATGAGAATCGGCATTGGATATGAAACCTTTGGGCTGCTCCATATAGATATCCTCTTCGAGGAATCCATTTAGGAAGGCGATTTTCACATCCATTTGCCAGATTTCATAATCCAGGTATTCAGCTATTGAAAGTAGAATTCTAATGGATTTGATCATAGCTACTGGTGAAAAGGTTTCCTCATAGTCAATGCACTCTTTCTGACTATACCCTTTTGCCACTAGCCTGGCCTTATAGGTATCCACCTTGCCATCCGGACCTATCTTTCTCTTATAGATCCATTTGCATCCAATAGGTACAATACCTTTGGGAGGATCTACTAGATTCCAAACTTGGTTCGAATACGTCGAATCCATTTCCACTTTCATAGCTTCATGCCATTTTGCAGAATCCATATCCATCATTGCCTGGTCATAGCTAGAGGGATCGTCTCCATGGTTTCCTTCTGCTACTGCTAGGTGCCGATATACCCACACCTAGGCACCGATGCAACCGTTTTTGAACTTATAAAGCCAAATTTTCAGCACATTATTGGGGGTTCGAAAATCTGGGGCTTTGAGGGCATTTTTATGGATTTGAGCCATCCTTTCACCTACATTGAGGGGCAAAAAGAAGATAAGAGCTAAGGATTGAAGCTCCAAGCAAGGATTCATCACCATTAAACCTTTTAGCGGGTTTTAATCGTTATTCGTTGCATTTTGTGTTTATACTTATGTATATGGATATGTTTGATTCTTCTATGTTGATAATTATGGGTTAAATTCATATGACTAGGGCCTTGTAAGAATTGATTTGTGACTTATTCGTATAATTGATAATCGTTGAATTAATTCCTATGTTGCTATGTGTTATGAATTTGTGTTTATACTTCTTACATGTGATTGATCACCATGTGTATGATTGATTGCCTAGTTTAGCGTTTTGAGAAAGACTTAAACGAGGGTGCAAAGGATTCATAACATCACCGATCAAATAGGAGTTGCCCTAGACATAGGTAAAGACTCCCGAGTGAAGTCGTTCGATTCTAATCGAGTAAGCTCTAGCTCTTTAATGCATACTTAGAGGTTAGATTTTTGGGTAGACATACATAGGAAACCGCCATTTAAGTATAGGAGTCTATCACGAGACATCGGTTATTCTTTACCTTAGGAGTTTTCACCATAGCAACTAGGTCTAATAATTCAACGAGAGTCTTTTTGCGGATAAGGATCAAATCAAGTCTTGCATGTGCCTTAGTCTATTTTCACACTTGAGTTTCAATCCATTTCTCGTTCCTACTTTTGTTCTTCGTTTGATTAATTGTTTTACTCTTACTTTCCCTTAAATTGTCTTTACTTTTATCGAAAATCATAAACTAGAATTCAAGTCCTTGTGGTTCGACAACCCAGACTTTTTGTCCATCTATTACTATACACGACTAGTGCACTTGCTCTAAAAGTACGTTAGCTATTAGCGTGTCAAGTTTTTGGCGCCGTTGCCGGGGACTTATTTTTTTTAGTTTTTGTTTTTATTGCAAGTTTTTATAATTTTTGTTTTTTTTTTATTTTTGATTTAGTTTCTTGTCTTAATTCTAATTCCAATAAATGGCAGAAAATCCTCCGTTTCTCACCCCGGAGCAACAAGAATGGCTTCTAGGACTCATTCAGACTATGCAACTCACTCTAGAGGATTTGAATTGTCCGAAAAATATGCAATTGGTGTTCGACGTCATTCAAGCTTTGCAACAAGCACCAAATTGTGGTATGACTTCGAGGAGTGGTGAGGCAACTGTGAGAGAAGACGAGGAGTTGAAAAATGAACGAATCTCTGCCCAGCAGATCACACACGAACGAGCGGCTGAAAATGTAGCAGAATTGGAAAGGTTACTATATAGCACACCTTCTCACCCAGTTAAAGTTCCCTTACCTTCTCCCCTCTCCTCGGGTATAGAGGTAATTAATGTCTATGATGGTAAGTTGTCCTCTAGTGTAGGAGATGACATAGTTATTTCTGATGACTATGAGGTTTTTAAGCATCCAGTTGATTCTACATTATCTTTACGCATTGATGCTTTTGATCCTTTTAGTGTTGAGCTTTTTCAGGAAAGAAGAACCAATAATCTCCTCGAGTCCTACATCACGAACTCCAAGTTCATCACTTCTATGGGTGAATGAAAAAGAGATATTGTCCATAGCTTGAAGACGCATGCGGAAGAAAGGATGATAAGGGTGTTGATGGACTTTAAACAAATTTTTGAGTGGATGATTTCTTGGTCCCTACTCAAGCTACTTCTCACAAACACCGGGCCGTGTTTCTTTCTTGATTGGAGAGTGAACAAAGCATTCATACGTCATCCTCCTTGAGCCAACTCGGTAAAGTCAAGCTAATGACTATAAAAAAGCGCTTCTTGGGAGGCAACCCAAGTTTGTAAGTTTTTTTTTTTTCTTTCTTTTTGATTTCATTTTTGTCTTGTTTAGTTTTATTTCTTTATGTTATGTTCAAGCATGTACTTTTGGCATGCTTCTCTTTGAGTCTTGACGGTTTTGTATTGTGAGTACATGACATGTAGTAGCCGAGTTTTGCTTTGGAAAATCTTTCATTGAGGATTTGAGCTTGGAGTGGATTTCACGTGATTAAGGTTTGCTTTTTAGAAGAGAAGGGAAACAGGGAAGAAGAGAAAAGTTCCAGAGTTCAAGAGTTGCCAGTCCTCCAACCAAGCATCAAGCAACTCTTTCTACTTTCATCAGTTTACCAGTACCCTCTCGAGCGTTACTTGAACAATTTGATGTTCCGTTTGAATGAGCGCCTATTCCAGAGCCTTCTGATTGCAAACTTATAGCTAAGGTACAGAGGATGTCAGATTTCATTAAAACGTTCAGAATTTGTTTAAGACGTATTAGTATTGACCCAGTTGATTGGGATAAGAAGTTTGTCGCGTATAGAGAAAGACGAAAGAAAGAGAAAAAGTCCGTAATTGACAAAGATCATGCTGCCATGTTTAGACTTGAAGAGAATATATAGAAAGCAATCAGGGCTGAAGTAAATAGAGGAGTCAACGCTCAAACAGAAGATTGAGAACTCTTATTTATTTTGCATTATCTATATTCTTATCTCTTTATTATATTTTTTTGTTTAGTTGTAAAATGCCTGTACTTTACTTAATATATTAATGAAGTGCATTTTTCAGCTAAAACATCTCGTTGAGGCTTAACTAACCCTATCTAACCAAAGCTGACTTTTATATTTTGGTTGTCTGACTCTTGAACTATAAAAGAGTAAGGTATTGCCATCATCAAAAAGGGAAAAAATGTTAGGAAATTTCTTGGTAGAAGTTTTGATGATGACAATTAGGATTTTTGTTAGAACCCAAAATATGTAAGTTTGATTTTATTAGAAAATATGTTTAAAACTTTGAGCGTTGGAATTATAATAGGCTTTGAAGGCTTTGTTTTATTTTCATTATAGATTGTTAGGCTAAGTAGTTTTAGACTGAGCATCTGATAATTTCTGAGTGAGTTTATCAGAAGTTAAGTTTGAAGACTAAAGCGTCTGAAGTCTGAATGAAGATGAAGAATCCAAGCGTCCAAGCGTCAAGCTATATTCAGCGATTGATTTAAGGACAGAAGTAATTCAGATTGAATGAGCGTCCAATAAAGACAAGAAGTCACCTGAATTTATTTCTAAGTCCAGAAAAAGTTTAATGCAAATATTCTCAGATCATTAATTGCCAACGGGCATTTAATTCAAATGCATTAAGTGCTGATAAAAGCATTAAATGTGATAAGCACTTTCAGACGTACGGAGAAGCTACCCTATTGGACGGTAACTATTCAGAGACTGCAGCACCAACTTTTGTGCAGCAGGTTTTCAGGAAAAAGGACAAAAGTTGTTCACTCGCGGAAGTGAGAGACACACGTTTGTGCATGTGTCAAATGGATATTTTTTCCAAGAATGGCTATAAATGAGACTTCAACAACAAGACAAAATAACCATCGAATTACAAGCCAAATTGTTGTTGCATTGAAGTCTCAAATACTCAAATTCTCAGAAAAGCCAGAATATTCAAGCAAATATTCTCTTTGCTTTTCTTTAATTCATGAGACAGTCAACCAATATCTCAAACATTCTTCCCGAAGAAACCCACATTCCTATTGACATATTCCAAGTTGTTTGAACTTTATCAAAATCAAACAAACTGTTAGAAAAACCCCTATCCAAGCCTCGAGATCTGTGTGAAGTCGAAGTTGGATATTTGCAATATTTCTGGGTGAAAGAAGCAAAGGGATAAAAGTGTCTTGAAGCTGAAATCTGTGTGACCAAGGAGTTCAAGCCATCAATAGCCATCTCTCCCTAATTTGTAGAAGATTCTGTGTGATTCTTTGAGAATAATTTTAGTGGATTGCCTCCAAGTGTTCAAGGAGAAGAATGACGTAGTTGAGATTACAACACCCAATGAACCTTACAAATATTGTGTTATTTACTTTACAGTCATTTTCATTTTTATAATATCTTTGCATAAATCTATTAAGTAAACACAATCAAATGCTAAGCAACTAAGAAACACCTTGTGACGTTAAAACTTTCAAAGGGAAGACTTTAAAATCATTCCGCTGTGCTAACACTGATTAAAGAAGTGAACGCTTAAACCTAACTGGTTATAGTATTCAAATCTTGAAGTCTAAGTTAACTTTATAAAACAGTCTTCTAGTAGACGCTCAACCAAGCGCCTACATTTTTAAACGTCCAACCACAATTTAATACGAAACTTTTTGAAGTCGAAAAAGACTTCAGGGTCTATTTAACTCCCACCCCCCCTCCAGACTCTTTCGTATGCCACTTGGGACCAACAAACCATAATATAATTTTTTTTGAAATTCGTAGTTACTTTTTAAAAACATTTGAAATTTTTAAAATTTCCAGGATGAACTGTACGCACCTGTTGGTATACTGACACGTACCCAGGCATGCACATACCCTGAACAACATATTTATATAGGTATAATTACCCACCAATCTGATTTGATAGGGGCACATGGGAGATGATCAAAATAGTATCTTTTGGAGTTATCCACACGTTACCTTTAGCGATGAAAACAATGCATGAATTTCATAAAGTTTTACTCAGCGTTAAAAGGGAATATTTTTAAGAAGGAAACAATTGAACGATTGAGAAAAAGGCTTTTTATGTTAATAAACAATCAAATTTTCATGTGTAAAAGTAAATGCTGATGATCAATGCATAAAATTTTAAAAAGTCATTTTTTTTATCATTGCCGCTAATTGGCTATAATAAGTACAATTTTAAAGTTCAACCCTAAAATTGACAACTCATTTAAATTTTAAAAAGCATTTAAACATAATAAATAAAGTGAATTTTCCCTAAATTATATGCCTATGAAGAATATCATGCTTCATGATTAAGCGTTTAAATAAATCATACCTAATTCACTTCTTAAAGTGAGAAAACATTGTCCAGTAAGCGCCATGGTGAAGATATCTGCCAATTGTTTGTCAATTCCAATAAAATGCATGGGGATATCTTTCTTTTAAACATGGTCACGCAAGAAATTGTCGCAAATGTCAATGTGTTTGGTTCTAGAATGAAGAACTGGATTTTGAGTCATGGCTAAGGCACTTTGGTTATCACAATAAATGGGGGTAGGACCTAAGATTACTCCATAATCTCTAAGTTGTTACCTCATCCAAATGATTTGTGCACAAAAATTACCAATGGCTACATATTCTACCTCAGTTGTAGAAGTCGCTATGGATTATTTTTTCTTACTATGCCATGAAACTAACCTATCACCAAGACATTGACATGTACCACTTGTACTTTTTCTATCAATTTTGCATCCTGCAAAATCTGCGGCTGAATAACCAATTAGTTTAAAAGGAGAGTCCCTTGGATGCCATAAGCCCACATTTTGTGTGCCTTTTGGGTATTTAATGATTCTCTTAGTAGCAATTAAGTGTGATTCTTTAGGATCAGCTTGAAAGCGTGCACACATACATATCGAAAATATAATATCGGGTCTACTAGCGGTTAGATAAAGAAGTGACCCAATGATACCTCTATAATTAGTGATATCAATTTTCTTCCCACTTTCATCTTTATCTAGCTTAAGCGTTTGGCTCATTGGAAGATGGTGCATATTTCATACCAAATTTCTTAATCATGTTACGTGTATATTTAGTTGGTTTATAACCATTTTCAAAATTTGTCACACAATCGCTTATTAGTATATCCAAATATAATATTATCAACATAACTTTGGACTAAGAGAGTACCTTTGTCATTAGTAATTTTAAATAACGTTGTATCAACGTTGCCTTTTGCAAAACTTTCACCAATAAGAAAAATAGAGAGAATGTCATACCATGATCTTGGTGCTTGCTTAAGGCCATAAAGTGCCGTACCTAATTTGTAGACCATACTTTTTATCATGGTTATTGATGAATCCTAGTGGTTGCTCCACATACACTTCTTCTTCGAGTTTACCATTCATGAATGCATCTTCACGTCTATTTGATATACTGTTAACTTGTTGAATGTGACAAACGTTCTAAATATCCGAATCACTTCAAGACGGGTTACGGGGGCATAAGTTTTATCAAAGTCAATACCCTCTTCTTGACAATAAACCTGAGCGACTAATCTGACTTTGTTTGTTATAAAAATACCATTCTCATCCATTTGGTTCCTAATTACCCATCTAGTCTTAATAACTCCTTGGTGAGTTGGCCTAGGAACTAGAGTCCAAACCTTACTATGCTCAAATTGGTTAAGCTCCTCTTGCATTGCTTCAACCCAACTTGAATCACTAAGCGTTTTATCCACTTTCTTTGGTTCCATTTGAGATAGGAAACTAGGGAATATGGACTCATTAAATGTAGTGGCTATAGTCTTAAGTGGTGTTCCAATAGCTCCAATTTACTGGATCTGGTTGATGATCTCTAAGACATTTAGGGTCTGGTTGGAAAAGGTTAAGAGGTTCTTAATTATCAAATTCTTGTCCTTCATTTACCTCTTGCGCAGTCTCTTAACCATTCATAGTTCCAATTTGCTCTTGATGCTCATTTTCTCCATGATCATTAGCATTTCTTACAATATCATCATTGATAACCTCACGAGTAAACTTAGGAGGGGGCACAAAGATTTTATCATCCTCATCATCGTCAATATCATCATCAAGATTCATCGGAGACACTTGTTGAGAGATATATTCAAATCCTACATTATTAAATTAACCTTTCTCGGTTCTTAGTTAGCATCATCAAACATAACATGAATAGATTCCCCAACCTTAGACTTTTTCTTATTTAGGATACGAAAATTCTTTCCATTTTTGGCATAGCCTAGAAAGATTCACTCATCCACTTTAGGATCAAATGTCTTTTAGCTGTGGGATCCATTGTTATGAATGAAACATTTTGAACCAAATACATAAAAATAAGAAACTTAGGCTTACATCCCTTCCATAACTAATATGGAGTTTTTCCATGTTGCTTATTAATCATAGACCGGTTATGAGTGTAGCAAGCGGTGCTGATTGCTTCAGCCCAAAACCTTTGAGGAAGTTTGGACTCAGCTAACATAGTCCTTGCAGCAACCTCCTTAAGCATTCTGTTCTGTCACTCAGCGACTCCATTTTGTTGAGACGTTCTAGGTATTGAATACTCATGAAGTATTCCATTGTCTGTACAAAACTTCTCAATAATATGGTTCGTTAATTCAATTTCTCTATCGTTTCTAATTCTCATCACCTTTAGATCTTTTGATGCTTGTGATTGATGGATTAGCGCTGCGCTAGGACTTTTACTCATGTATAGCGTGAGAAATCATCACCTATTACTAGTGAATACTTTTTACCAATTACACTTTAAATTTGAATTGGACCAAACAAATCCATATGCAATAGTTCAAGAATTCTATATGTTGATAGATGAGGTTTCTTCTTAAAAGATACTTGTTTACCCATTTGGCCTGTATCACATAAGCAGTTTTTCTGAAAGGAACTTTTAGGTAATTCCTCTATAAGATTTAGTGATATTAATTGAGAGAATTCCTTAAAGTTGAGGTGGTTTATTTTTCTATGACATAGCCAACCCATTTCATTTTGATTTTTAGCCACGAAACATATAGGGTTGTTACCAATTGTTGAATCTCAATCTACTAAATAAACATTATGTGTTCTTTTTTTTTTTTCAATTTAGTAGATCCAGTCTGAGCGTCGTTAATATAGAAATAATCACTTGAAAATTTAACTTCAAAACCTTTATTGCAAAATTGTCTAATGCTAAATAAATTACGTTTAAGACCCTCAACATAATATACGTCACTTATCATGACATTACCTCTATGCACGACACCTATACCTTTGGTTTTACCTTTAGAGCTATCACCGAATATAACTTGAGGACCATTGGTATCGATAGTTAATCAAAAGATCCTTTGAGCCTGTCATGTGCCTTGAAGACCCACTATCAATGTACCAAATATATGAATCAGCATTGACTCTAGGTACCTACATGGAAGGACAGTTCTAATTCTTTTTAGGTACCCATTGTGACTTGGGTCCTTTCTCATTAGTTTTGTTAGTGTTATGAAATAAAACTTTAGGAACCCATATTTGCCTAGTTTTCATTGGGGGAGGATTGGCCTTTTCGGATTACACTTTTTTTGGTGTGTGCTTCTGAGATGTATAATAATATCCTTGATCGTAAATGTAGTCATAATCATAATCGTAATCATATTCATCATAATATTCTTAGCATGATCTTGATCTTTGTGGATATTGACATTTGTATTTTCTTGGCACTGGCTTAGGGTGCACTTTGGGCGCGTGATGCTTAGCATTTGATTCACATGTGCAAGGTTTCTCCTTAACCTTTTTAGCATTTGAATGACCTTTTCTTTGTGAGTCATTCACTTTCGTCTTTCCCTTATTGCCTGAGTTAGTTTTGACTTTCTCATTTGGCCTCTTACTATTGTCCTTAGGTTCATTCATCGTTTGATTGTTTAAACCTTTCTCAACAAAAAATACAAATTTTCCTTTGTTAGTTGCCATAACCTTTGATGTTTTCGATTTGTAACCGAATTTATCACAACCTAAGCTGGTCTTTTCACCGAAAAGTCTAGTTACCTCAGTTACATTGTCTGAATTTCTTGACGCTTTTGATTATGATGAGACACGATGCTCTTGTTTAGCAAGTGATTGGTTCTTCTCAATGCATTGTTGCTGAATTTGCAGCGCTGCCTTTAGCATTACGTTTTCACTTGTAAGCGTTGAGATTTCCTCATAGTGTTTTCGATATAGTTTCGCTGGACCTTGACAAGCTCCATGATAATCATTTATCTTGTTAAGTAATTCTTTATAAGAAAGAGGATTAGATGGTTCAGTGGTTACCTCTAGCAATGAGTCTTCAATCACTTCTCAGTCTATCTCCATAAGACATATTAGCACTAAGTCACTTGATGGCTCATCATTGCTACTCTCTTCTGAAAATTCCAGATCCTCTTCGGGTGCGGATAATGGTTCAGATTCCGCTAGCAAACCTTTTTGTCTAAGGTCTCTCCTGAATTGGTTTCTATGCATGTAATCTTACCTTGTGGGCTTAGATACGTTTGGATAAGGACAATTTACCTGGTAGTGCCCTGGTTTCCTGCAATTGTAACAAAGATTAGTCTTCCTCTTTTGTTCAGTTGTTAGCTTTGACTTACTTTGTGGCTTGAAAACCACTGGTGTTGAGAGATTCTGATTGGGAGAGGCTTGGTACTGAATCTGTGCTGGAAGAAGCTGTGCAGAATACACAGGCGCTTGATACTGCTGCGCCTTGTACATGGGGAGGGTTTTGGTATGAAGTTTGTCCATTAGAATTCTTTCTTTCATATCTCATGAATTTCTCAAACTTCTTTACCAATAAAGCTATTTCTTTGTCCTTATTTGATTCTGTGGTTTGCATCTCACTTGCTGATTTACCTTTGGCAGTTGCAATTAGTGTTCTGGATTTAATCGCTGAAGTCGACGCATCCCTAACTTCTCCTAACTCAAATTCAAAAGCTCTTGGCTCCAAAAATATATTTTTTGGCGTTAGAAGAGCCAACATTTGAGATTCTCTCATTGCATATTCTTCATAAGATATTTACTTGGAAGACTTCTAAAGATCTTATTGACCATTTTCTTATTGGTCAATTCCTTGTCCAATGATGGTAAATCTGTAATTAGCACAGTAAACATGGCGTTCAATTGACATAATGTCTCATTAGGCTGCATCTTGAAATGCTCGAATCTTTGCATGTCTATGGAGAGCTTATTCCCCCTCATCTGTGTGGATCCTTCACACACAGTAGCCAACTTATCCATATATCCTTTGAGGTTTTGCATGACTTGATCTTGTTGAATAATCCCTCATTACCATTCAACACTGAGTAGAGAGCATTACGTCCACCATTGTCCAAATTTGCTCTTCTAAGATCTTTAGGGTTCCATTCTACTTAACCATCTAGAGTTGCTTCAGTCGCTCCAAGAGCTCTAGTTATGACTTTCATGATTTGAATGAGGCCATCTAAAATAACGTCACACATTTCGTTATCATATGAGCATAAATAAGTGGATGCTGTAAGTTTCAACGAGTCATAGTTTGACTCAGTCAACTTTGACATCTTTGTAAAAGCCATTATTTATTAATAAAATGATTTTTCAAAAAGCGACAAGCAGTTACGCTTGGAAACACTTAGAGGGGGTGGGGATTGAATATACCCTAAAGTTTTCTTTTAACTTCAAAAAATTTCTTGCCTCTTAAAATGTTTTGAACGCTTGAAAAGCAAAGCGCTTGTTTAAGCGCTAGAAAGAAGATAACATAGACTTAGTGATTTTAGAAATTACCAAAGCAGGGTAAATCTTAGATTGCTTAATCAGGGTTAGCACACCGGAAATGATTTTGGTTACTAAGCGTTGGGATTATCAATTAGTCGCTTAACTAATTTTAATGCTTTTAAACAATGATATGAAAATAATAAAGAAAGCAATAAAACTGTAAAATAAATGACACAAGATAGGTGATGTAATCATAGCTACATCCTTCTTCTACTTTGCACTCGGAGGAAATTCACTAAATAATACTCAACGTCTTCACAAAGATCGCTTCTACAAAAGGTGAATAACAATGAAGATGATTTGAGCTTCTTGATTACATAGACTTCAATCCTAAAATGTCTTCAGCGTTTGACAGACACTTAGGACAATCTTCATCTTCATTTGACTTCAGACGCTGATCTTCTACTTTCTATTTGATAGACTCGCCTAGAACTCTATTAGCAATTGGGTTTTAAATACTTAGTCTAAAATCTGTAAAGATAAAAATTCAAGCCTAACAAATAATAAACTTTCAATGCTTATACATATTTTCTATGAAAGCATAAACTTACATTCTTTTGGGGTCTAACATAAAATTCTATTTTTTTCATCATCAAAACGTCTAACATGAAAGTTTCTAACATTATTTTTCAATAAATATATGCATAAGTAAAAATAGTTTACGTAAAAGTTTGCACTTCAATCTAATAAATAAAAAAGGTGATGATTGATTTCAAAATTCGCTTTTTTTTTGCTGCCAAAATCCACCGCAAATCATAGTCTCTCTTTCTATATAACCTAAGCAACCAATGTTATTCACTAAACACTAATAATGATTCAAGGGTAACAATAAAAATATTTTAATTATCTAACCTATATGAACTTAAAAAAATTATAACTATAGAAATAACTTGTAATTAAAAGATAACTTGTATTATTGAAATGCCAATATACATTAAGAAGTTTGTACATAATAGTATTTTGGTGAAAAATATTCAATTTCATTCAATCAAAATAAGAATTTGATGGTAATGTATACAATAGGTGGTTAAATACACATTTTTAAAGGTCAGGGGACAAAATGCACATATCTCAAAGTATCAAAGAATTTCCTGACGAAAAATTCTTCTAGATTCCACCGTAAATAGGCAAAGGGGTAAAGTGCAACACTTATCAAAGGTGGAGGTATCGGGTGCATATTTTGATAGGTTAGGGGGCAAAGTGCACTTACCCCATAGGTGAGGGGGTGTCTGGATTTATTCCAATTTAAATGGACTTTCGGAATAAGTCACTTCTCCAAAAGTCCATATTAAACAAGTGCATATGAGTGTTTGCATCCACTTATCAAGAAATAAGTTCATTTGTGAGATGTACTTTTCAAATAATTACTTTTAGAATTGTAAAGTGTTTGGTGAAAACGGACTTAAATGGCTTCTTATAAAAGTGCAGGAAAAGAAAATCCAGAAGTCACAAATATGCATTTATTCATAATAGACTTTTGGAGATGTGTTGAAAATAATAGGTGTAACTTCATTGACCTCCTATGAACCATAAATATCCGGCACCAACACCATCTCGCGTTTGATATAATGCATGGTCTTCCCCTCCTTCAATTTCTTCATTAACCTTACAAATTAAAGAACATAAATATCCTTCACTTTTAAACTAAAAAGTTTTAATTGAATGAAAAATTGTCAAAATGTCATTAAATTACTTTGTAATATAAATCCAAATAATAAAGCATCTCAAATGGAGAATTTCTAAAATTAACTCTAAAGTTTTTAAATTTAAATCAATAAAAATAATTCTAATTTTGTAAATAATTTATCATGTGCAAATAAATACTATACTAATTGTGATATTTTTATTTGTTACATCATTCTTTATTTATATGGAAACACTCAGTAAATCTTTTTAGTACTTGTCTTTTTGCATTTTGTTTAGTATAATTTAATATTCCTAATTGAGGATGCAGGGTGATACTTATGGATATTTTTTTTTAATTTCAATTAAGTACTATATGTGTGTGTAGGTTTGCTACTATGAGTTATATTAGTTTTTCATAGTTTGTAGTTTATTTGTAATATAATCATAAGTTGATTTTTTTATTCTTTTTAATATTGTGAATTTGAGAACAAAGTGATGGAGTTTTTTCTTTTGGATCAATTTATGGCTTAAGACTTTTAGAGATATATTTCTAGAAAATTTTAATTTTGGATGGTTTATTTTTTGTATTATTAAAATGTTGTTTGATAATACTTTGACAGTTTTTTATTATCTAACAAATTATTAAGTATCACTTATTTTTAGCTCAACAATGATAGATATTTTAGTCTTTGACTAGTAAAGTTGATGAAAAAATTGAGGAAAGGGAGGTTTATGCCAATATACCAAAAGTAAAAGTGTAGATGCCAAATGTCCCTAGTTCAAGGGAGGTTGATGCAATTATCCCTCAAAATAATCTAGTAAGTTAAAGAGATGAGGATGAGAGCGTTTAAAACAAAAACAATTTGTGTTGGGGATTATTGAGAAACTTATCATCACCCTGTGCCTTGGCATGATCACTAATTATGTAAAAAGTTAAATCTTTACATACTTATATATCATTACCTACTTCAATGTTTATAATCTGCAAAATTAAAGATTTGGTTCACTTTTGAGGATTATTATCGAAAATGTTCTGCATGAAGTATTAAATCATATTAGTTTAATTTTAAAAATAATAACACATTATTGATAAATTAAGGTGAAGGGAAGACCTTGCAGATTGCTTAATACTTACATAGAGAGAAGAACTAAAGAGAAAATTGATACAAAGATTTATTTTCACAAAGCGAAAAAGGTTTTAAGTCTATGCTCTAGGCGCACGTTAGCAGTCTAAAGTGCACCATAAACCCTACAAATGGCTTGAAGTAAATTATGACGAAAGGAAGGAATCAGTCCGATAGCAACACCGGGGGTGGCTCAAACATCACTGTTGGTATTTGAAAGCTCGAATCGCACTGACATATAATCGAGGGGAAAGTCTAAGGAGATCAAACCTCCCAAAGGGTTTAAAATTGAAGAAAGTCTTGCTGAGGGTAACAAAATGGGGGGTGAAATCAAAAGTTGAGGCACCCCAAACCTCAAATTTAGAGAAGCCAACCTCTAGTGCAGCTCTGCATAGTGCAACAGTGGAAATCCCTGAGCAGAAGAAGCAGAAACCATGGAGTGAGTTGTTCATCGGCAACCGTGATGGAACCAGTGGGATTAATCATAGAAAATCATTACAGAAAGGGAGGAAATTAACCTCACAAGAGAGGATGTTGAGCCACAGATAGCCTATCGACAATTTTCCATGTACGCCTACATTCTAAGTTAGGATTTCCTCATCAGATGATGGTGAATTTCTTGTGATTGAGGTTGAAAGGACTGGTCATGCCAAGGGTTGTGAAGCACGAGGATGACCATTACTTCTCATGACCAGTATGTCAGTGGTTTCAAATTCACTTACGGTAAAACTTCATAAACAAGTTACTCCATTTGGAAGAGCTTCAGATTGATTGACATGTTGGTTGAATTTTGATACATGCTAGTTATCACGATTTTAGGAATTCAGATAGGAATGTAAATGGATACTATGATTTGATATTGGGTATGAACCGAAAAGTATACTGGAAAAATTAGAGAGAAGGAAAATGGAGGGAGAATAGAAGAAGCTAGCTTTAGAGTCGCTTAGACTATCGACGAATGGCGATTCTACTCTTTAAATCGCACACTTTTTTATGAGAGGAGAAAAATTTGAAAGATTCGAGTCATTTTAAGGTTTGAGAACCAAGAGGACATGTTGTTAGTGTTAGGTGCCCGATGAGCCATCTAGTAGCTTGACCACTGGATTGTAAACACTGTGACAATTTTGTCTCTAATATTACATCGAATATACATATTGGCAACCTCTTATTTATCGTATATACTTTTATTATTTTGGATAAAGATTCCACAGATCACTTAAAGCTAGAGGAGCTGTCATAATGGCGATTGTGGAATGCTCTCGATGGTTGTGATTCTGAAATCATGTTCCAAGTCATAGAGACTATGAAATGTGAGATATCTTCATCTCGTCAAGACTTAGTTGTGTATGACATTCTCATGGGAGAGTGCCTTGTTCAGTGAGAAATGACCAGGTGGTCAATGCATGGATAACGATCCATACTTGGGTGAGTATGAGATTGAACGAGCCCCCTTGCATTACTTGTTAGTTTCGTGTCGAACTTGGAATCCTACTGTTAATGTAGGTGTGAGATTAGTCCTCTAGGCTAATGTATCATGGCTGTGATGTGTGCTACTGACTATACTTTGATATATACATAAATTTCAGGAGAATCATACTTCGGCGTATGTTGGGTGTAGTCTAGTACTACAACGGAACAAATGACAATAGATACGAGATCCATCTACGACTTGAAGCCTGGTATTTCCTATGCTTTTGTGTAAATTGAATAATCAATAAAAGACTCTGGCCAGAGCGTAGTCTTACGAGAGGGAGTGGTGGGACCTATTTAGAAGACCATATCATTAGTGTTCCAACACAGTCACAACTTCTGAGTTATTAGGATTTCGACAGAAGCCAAATCCTAGACTACAGACGAGAAAAAGGTAGAATGTTGTGACTCACATGAAGATTGTAACATGGAGAGATTTTCTATTCATCATTAATATTTGGGAAGTCATGGCGACGTTGCTGGACATCGATTCATGACCAATAGGTGCCTTTAATTAATGTGGTGAATTAATTCAAGACCTGATTAATTATTTAAGACAATAAGGGATTGTATAGAATTTGGAGATAAGACCTATTGCCAGCTTATTAATGAGCCTAAGGGAACATAAACTTAACTTACTGGAGTACCTAAGCGGAATTAATTCTTTGTGAATTAATGTAGAAATTAATTAATCGAAACTAATTAATTGGGAAAAAAAGAACATGTCTTAATTAATAATAGTCTTGATTTATATTAAAATATTAAGTTGGGAGAAGACTAATTAATTAATTAATATGTAAGAGAAAAATAATAATAATATTATATATATATAGATACACGCATATGCATGTATATATATGTGTGTAGTAGAAAGTGTCTTGTTCACTATGTCCACACACACATACATACATATGTATATATTATTATGTGGAAAGATCTTAGATATTTGGAATGATATTAGATATTTGGAAAGGTCACAAATATACATGGATAGATCTTAAATGTATAGAAACATCTAGAATATATATATGAGGATATAAGTATATGAAAAAATCTAGTTAGTTAATTAGTTAATCTTATTAGAATTTAATTTTTTTTTAGAAGAAATCTCCTAATGAAGGCTAATCACCCTAATTCTTCACTCCAGATACAATTCAAGGGCTTGAGAGGTTGTTCTTGAATCAACAGTGTGCTTTTGTTCAGGCTTGTTGAAGGAGAAACAAATATCTGGTGATGATTTGATTGTTGAAGAAGATGCAAACCCTCATGGTTGATGTAGAACCTCATGGTTGCAGAACCTCGACTTAGCAAAGAGAAAACTTCGACTTTCTCACTTGATGCTTAGACTTATGTGTATGTATGTATGTAGTATATGAGTGTCTTTTCTTGTGACCCTTGACCCTCTATATATAGATATTTGAGTAGGAGAGTAGGATTTTGGACTTCTCTGATATATCTCTTAAGGATCATTTACAAAAGATAATATTAGGTTTGTATAGATTTGGTTGACACATATTTAAATATGTCACATGTCATCATCTGATTAGCTACTGATTTGTTGGACTGTAAAGCTTGATTTGATTGGATGAGACACCTTGATTTCACACTTGGCAATATTTGATATGCCAATAAAATATACACTAAATTATCAATTAAAATTAATAATTTTATTTATGGAATTAATTTTAATAAAATCCATAAAATGAAATAATAATTTTATATTGATAATTAGTGTTAGACTTTATACATGTCTTCTAATTGAATGAAAATTAATTTGTCTATAGTGCCATAATGTGAAGTTACAGTGTTAAAGTTGTCATTAAATATACATAATGAGTGACAATAATTTTTACTTTGTCGGTATAGAAGTTTTCAGTGACAAGAAACCTTTTTAAGTTCGTCACTAATGACAATTAGAGTTACATGCTTAGCGACAACTTAGTAACAACACAAATAGAGAGACAACTACATTTATTGTTACTAACTTGTCACTAATAGTCAATAGTGATAACAAGTTCTTTGTCATTAATTATCACGAGTGACAACTTGTATACATTTTTTGTCACTATTAAGCTTCTGAATATTATTTTTTTGACAAAACAAATTTTTTTATTACATAGTATTTGTATTTAATGACAACTTTAATGTTGTCACATAACATTTTGTCAACAATATTTTATTTTCTTGCAGTGATTATTCATCAGTCAAATATCCAGTTATACACATAAAAAATTTGCAAAAGCCACGCTCCAGATGAGTGACCTCTCAATGTCCGATATTCAACAATTAAAAACATGAATCTAAGATTAATTATGTGTATAGTTATCTATGGGACATCACTCTCCAGCTCAAAGTTGTATATAATCAAGAAGTTCCTAATTACACAACAAAAATGAATAAAATTGAAATAAGAAAGAAAGAAAAGAAGAAATAAGTTGTCATTGTTATGATTGCATTAAGCCACATAAACTGAAACCGAAGGCAAGCATTACATCCAAGGCGATAGAAGAAATATTCAAGACTAATTTGGAGTATATGAAAGCTTCTTAAAACATAAGAGCAATTGGCTATTTTAAGAATCAGTACAACATGCACCAACATCATTAGATCTAGACATAACAAAGTAAAAGACAACTACCACTAATAGTCTCTCAAATTAATTATTTATCTTAGTTTAGTCCATCATCTCTCAAATGCGTTTAAATAGTCTGTCAAGTTTTTTTTTTTTTTTTGTCGCACTTTAGTTTCGCATCTTTCAAATAGTCCATCAACTCTCAGATTCATCCCAGTAAAATCCCTGAAATCAATTTTCCATTCAAAATCGATGGGACCTTGAGACACGTGACTTACACCATCTTAGAACTGGGGTCGTTTTTCACTTTTGCAAAATAATTCACTCCAAAACTACCTACAAACTAGTCCGCGATAATTAAAGATGGTTAATAGGGCAACATTGGTGAGACAAGATGAGCAGCAGAGAAGAGTTAGCGATTTGGGGAGGATGGAGAAGGATGCAGTGTCGGATTTTCAGAGGGTGGGGGTGGTGACTTTCAATATTCAAAAGTGGGGAGGTGCCCATGGTTGATATTCACAGAGTGGAGAGGAGGCAATGCAATTCGCAAAAGTAAAAAATGCCCATTCAATAACATGGTATAAGCCACGTGCCTCAAGCTTCTTTTTGTTTTCAACGAATAATTGACTTAAGCGACTTTAATAAGATGAATTTAAGAGTTGAGTTGTGGGACTATGAGCGCATTTTAAAGATGAGGGACTAAAGTCAGACAAATAATTGATTAGATGGACCATTTGAGTGCATTTGAGAGATGAGGGACTAAAGTGAGACAAATGATAGACTTGAGGGACACCTTGTGGTATTTGGCCTAAGTAAATGATGATTGCCTTTAGAAGAATGGACAACAGTTGATATATGTATTGTACGTCTTTGTTAGTTAAATACAGGCCCGAAAAAATTCGACATTTAATACGCATGAGTATATTATGAAATATAATTGAAAGTTATGGTGAAATCGACTAAAAATACGGGAACGAGAAATAAACATATTCGTAGACATACAAGTATAAAACAAATAGAAATGAATTATTTTGGAATAAAAATACGGCCTAGTTTTATATCGGTTTGCAAGACATATTGCTTGTATACACTTTTAGTTTATAAAAATAATATTTTATATGAGTCATCGATTGACAATAATTAATATTTCGATAAATTATTCACGTCCGTAGTGTGAATGGTATGATACTCCATTACTAATGAAAATTACTGATATTTTTTTTTAGTTTTAAATTAAAAAAATAATATTTTTGCCAAAATTAGAGTATTGTTCATCAAATATAATACTGGATAAAGTATTATTCATTGCGTTCAGAATGCATAGGAGAAACAAAAATATTTTTCAATTATATGTATGTGCATATCATACGAATATAATGAGTTTTAACTAACAGAGTTGTACATATATATTACCTTTAAACATTCATCACTTATTAACTTGAAAAAAGAAGATCGTTAGAAAAAATAATCTCACTCATGGAAAATTAGATGGTAAATTATTTATTTCTGTAGACCCAATTTCGATCATTAAAGAAATTCTTGGCTACGACCCTATTAGGGTTTGTCTATAAAATTATCCCAAATTCTACTTCGAAAACTTCAACTTTATAATACCAAATTCTATGAACATATAAGAACCAAATGGAGCTACAAATCATGGGTGATCCTATGCCACAACGGGTCCATCATTGGTCGGTACATTATACACATTGGATACAGGGACAAGATCGTAAAAATCACTCATACTCTTACATCCAATGGTGTTGAATAGACCGGCTCCATTGGACCGGTCTATTCTAGAATTTCCCCAAAGACATGGAACATGTAAGATAAAGGATACCAAATTCACACGCAAGCACTAACACAATAGCCATCATTGGAAACATGCATGAGTACCTGGTTCCACGGCATGTGCCATAATGTGATGAACGACCACAATCATGGCAAAACGATTTCCCACATCTGCGTCAACCAAGACATGAATGCAGAAAACTAGTCAATCATAATTAAGAAATCGGACAAAAGAGAAAATATTACCCACACATATATATAATCTTCTCAATATATAGATTCTAAAATATAACTAAAAATATTAGAAGAAATATATTAACACACTTAGTATACTAATTAGTTTTAAGTAAAATTACCAACAGCTTCCCATGACTTAACTTGGAATTGATGGCCACGTTAACTCTTACGGCACGTTTGGCACGATAACTAAGTAGTCCAAAAAAGCTCAATTTATATGAAAATGGAATCAACCTATAACAGTCTTTTCCATGTCATTGTTTGAATACATACATGGATTTGAACCAAATTTGCATAGTATTTTCAGTCATTTATTTAGCCCACTTAAATACAACTACACTGAAATAAAGTCTAATTTGTTATTACTGTCATATAACCTTATGTGCATTAGACAATCATAATGAATAGAAATATATTTAAATATAAAAATTCTGGACAAGAACTAATAAGATAATAATAATTATTTTAATTTTTATATAAACAAACATAAATAGATAAAATACTTAAATACTTTAATATACACCGAAAGCTACACATAACAAAATATAAAAGATTAATTAGTGATGTAAACACACACACATATATACATATATATGTATTTACATGAAATCCTCACACTTATATTGTGTGAATACACACACACACTCACACACACACACACACATATATATATATATATATATAAACTTGTTGAAGTTATTCATATAACAAGAATCATATATATATATATATAAACATGTATATCATGTAAGTTCAATGGATATGTATAAATAATTATATAAATTACTTATATATTTATTGTATCTATAACTGTACATATCTGTGCGACATACACAAATATAATATATTTATACTTATATTATATTATATTATATTATATATGTGTGTGTAATCCATAAGCTTGAGTACAAGAGATGTGATTTTCCTTTTTAATTATGATTTCAGTTATTCCCATTTAAGCGAGAATAGTTATTCCTCAAGGTTGAATGAGAATTGAGTATTCCCATTTTTAGTGGGAATAAGTAATCTATGAACTAGTCACTTTTCACAATTCTACCAAACAGGAAGTGTGATTGAATAAATGAGAATGGTGTTTCCTGGAATCCTCGTTCGCTAGTACCAAATGTGCCGTACATCTATCCAATTTAGCCCGCCCATATCTCCCAAGGTGTCAGCTGATCAAGGTCCCTTCATTTTTTGGCAGCTAATTTGCTAGAGTAAAAGGAATTTTCTCAATAGTATTAGATTTCTCTCTTGTATATAGATTTTTTTAATTTCTCTAATAATTTAATAAGAAAAAAAAATAATTTTCCTTGTATTTTTTTCCTTTTCTTGGTAATTTTCTTAAATCAAACAAAGTATTATAGAATTAGTCGCCGAAAAATGAAAGGGATCCTTAATTTTGACTAGGACATTGGAAGCAATGGAACTGTTTTTCAGAATTTGGATTTAATTGGAATAATTAAGAGTTTAATGGAACTTTTGGAACATATACCTATGAAGAATGACATAAATCAATACCATTAGAGTTGCTAATTTAAATTATGTAACTATGGTGGTTAAAAGTCGCGGTATATATCAGTAATAATATCGACAAGTGTCGTTTCATATCGGTCACGACATACCAAAATAATTCTAAAAAAATTGTAAAGTCATAAAAATTATAAAGAACATCCACTAATTACATTGTAAAAAGAAATTTTCATTAGATCTAAATATATTTAAACATAATGTTGTTATTGATCTTTAGTTTGTAATAGAAAAAATTATATTGCTAGTGACAACGATGTATATGTAATAATAGATCCACTAAATTATATCACAAAGCAAATTTACAAAGAATAAATGAAAATTTTGTTATTGTAAGTAAAATATGCAATGCCGGATATTATCACCAATATTATTCCGATGCTATCGATAATATGATTTTGCAGGGGATGTGCTCCAATATTTTCATATAGTAACACATATAAAATCATAGAATAATAAATATTGTTAAATATTATAAAATATCAGTGAATACTTTGAACTATGCTATAAAAAATTACCTGCATATAACAGTTGGACAACCACTGTGGCGCTCGATTGACTGGCCACAAGCAGGACACCTAGTCCATTTCATTTTCTCCATCAGCAACCCAAATTGTATTTCGTTTCTATCTCTTTCGCGATGGCTCTCGCTGCACCAATAGCCGGCGTGCCACGGTACCCTACATTTGTAGCAAAAAAATCTCTTGCATCTCGGGCACGAGCATTTCTTCACAGTTTCATCACACTCGTTGAGGATCAGCTCCGAGCAATTAGGGTAGGGGCAATAGATCTTTCTGAAGCTTGAAACATGTAAATTTCCGAGACAACCACACCATTGGATGAAGAGTTTGCGCGGGATCAACGGTTGGCATTCGAGAGGGTCTAATGTTCTGTCACAGCTCAATTCGGGGCAGTTTATGGTGGCTATGTTTTGTTCCACTTTTTCTTGGATGTAACTTCTTATGCACTCCATGCAAAAGTTATGAGAACAGTTAATGTTCTTATGGTGGAATTTATGGCTTGATAATGCTGCTTCACAGCAAATCTCGCATGTGAAACTTGAGCCATCCATAAATCTTAATTATTGATCTACCAACGTTTGAGAAAAAGGGAAGAAGATTGTAAAATAATAAACCCTAAAATTGTTAAGAGATTTAATTAATATAGATTTCTTTGGAACCCGATAGAGTTACACGTCACTTAGGAAACATTAATTGGATAACATCAAATATTAAGAAGTTTCTGCTGCACATAACATTAAAACTACTAAGAGCCATGGACAAGTTCGAAGAGGAAGTGGACTTGTGCACGACAAGTCTCTTTTTCCCTACATTTTTTAACATCTTAAATTATCTCATGTCTATGGCATATTATACTCAGAAGATAAACTCTCCAATCTATTGAATTTTTCCTTGAAATTAAACCATTGGTATTGACAAGAACCACTTCAATATTAAATTTTACCTAACATACATGAAACATTGAACTAACTAGCCAAAAAAAAAAACTCTTAACTTGTGAACTATTTAACCCAAAAAGGACAAACTCTAGGCTATGTTTTATGGTTGTATTTTAGTAAGAATTATTTGTGAAAGTTTTTTTGAGAAATGTGCTCATTTAATGAGATAGTGTTTGTTTTCATTTTGGGGTTGGTTTTTGAGTGGTTTTTTTTAGTGAAATCAGGTTTGATTTGTTTCCAAAGGGTATAAAAAATTACTCTAGCTGTCGAATCATGATAGTTTTTGTATGTTTTTTTGTTTTTTGACAGGCAAAGTATGTCAAAAATAAGTTAATGTTTGAAAGTTATAATATAATTTTAAGATTATAATAATTGTTATATATATAGATGAATATATATTTATATAATTTTATAATTTTTATTAATATATAAAAATAAATTATTGGATATATATATATGTATATTTATATATATAGTGGTCTATGGTTTTATGTATGTATATGACAGAGTTAGTACTTAGTAGATCACTGACTAATGATTTAGCTGAATTACTAATCAAGCAATTTAACAAATAAGAATTTAATTCAGCAACAAAAAATAAGATTACTGTAACACCCAAAAATAAAAATAAAAAATAGAAATAATAATAATAAAAAGATGCTAATTAAGGGTACTGTTAGTATTTTATAGGGGGCTGATTTATAAATATTTTTACGGTTTAGCAGGTGGGTGCTAGATTAACTTTGGGATCATTACACTCACACCCCCTTAATGATGGGATAATTGCAAATTACAAATACACCTCCTAATGTTAAAGATTTTTTATAATTGCACCCCCTGTGTATAACAATTTTTACAATTGCACCCCCTATAAACTTTACACATATACCCCTGAGGGGGTGTGTTTGTAATTATCAATTAGTGAGGTAAAATTTGTGTAATTACCCCATTATTGAGGGGGTGTGAGTGTAATTATCCAAATAACTTATTAGGTTTTGACACTTTGTAACTTTCATAAGAGCTTAAGTCAAGTTTTTTCTTTTACTGGACACAAGGATTTACGGCAGAGGTTCCAAGGCGACAATCACATGATTAGGTGAGTTTCATTATCAGTTTAGAGTTTTGGGGCAATGAATTAAATCCCTATCAGTTTTCTGCCATGATTAGAAGAGAATAGATAATAAATAATGCTTTGACCCACCATGAGGAAATTCTTTGCGTGTTTTCGTTGATTCCTCTATTTTATAGTATTAGGGGCAATTGCTTGTAGTAATTGATGACAAGTCAGCCTATGCGATAACTTAGAGTAATTTATAGGATCAATTGTATACTTGCCTTGGTAATGGTGATGGAAGAACCGAAATAAGATAGAGAAAGGGGTTTACATTTGTGAGGTATCCCCTGGTTGTATTGTCATTATATCGTGATTCAAATTAAGTGATGGGTTCAAGGATATCTTGACTTTACAAAGTAAACAATGATACATATAGGTTTATGAGTACTGGTGCCGATTGTGAGTGGTTTAAATGTATTGATTGAATTGCCTAATTTACAGAGTTTAGAATGAGGCAGAGGCATTTGATATTGTTATCATTTAAGTTATAATGATATTTTTGAGTTATACAATATTTATTTGGGTTTAACCGTTTAAGACACGAGTTTAGCTTATTTCCGCTCTCCCAATGTTGACATAAATTCAGGAGCAAACGATTAAAGATCGATTTTGTGGGGGGTTTATTTATTTTTTAAGAAAATGTGAATACATTCATAACAAAAACAATCCATAAGTATAACAGGTCGAACCGAAGATTCCTCACAAAAGATGTCTATAAGAATACTATTGTGAGGAATGGTTCCACTCCAAGCTCTATGGAATGCCCACTTAGCAAGTAAATCAACTGCCGAATTTCTAAGTTTAGGAATATTACAAATTTGCCCAAAAGGTCTACGAGTTAACAAAACTTTAGCCACTTCAATGTCGACTTTGGCTGCCCAATTTGGGGGAACGCTATCGTGAAGGATCATGTTGACTGCAAGTAAAGACTCACTCTCGAACAAAACTTGTTGGTACCCTGCTTTGTCAAGGATCAAGAGTGCCTTAGCAATGGCAAAAGCCTCAGCAGCAACAACATTATGGCACCAATCTGAAAACGCAGCAGCAAAGACTACATCCCCAAACAATTACGTTACCATCTTTCAAGGAAGCATCTGTATTCACTTTCAGGCAATTGGAAGGGGGAGGCTTCCATATCTGAACCAGAATGCATTCTTGAGAACAAAGTATCTTAGCACATTGAGCTTTGACATGATCAATAGCTAAACTCTCTGCCAACTGAGCAATTCGCATAACATCAACCGTGGTCAACTCATAAAGAAGCTTGTTACGAGAATTCCAAATGAGTCCCATTGCAACAACCGAGAAAGTAAGGAATTCCCAACACAAGTCCAAACATGGGAAAAGTTGTATGTCAAAAGTAAGAAGGATTCGAAGCCACTCGTCAATACGACAATGCCCAAACAGGAGCAGTCTAAAGTTCCAACAAGACACCAACCACATCTGTTGGGCGATAGGAAATCGAACGAACAAGTGCTCGATTGTTTCAGGCTGCTGTTGACAAAAACTGCAAGAAGTATCTCCAACAGAAAAAATTATATCAAGCCTTGTTAGGAATTTCATATTAGATGTTTTGATGATGACAAATAGGACTTTCTGTTAGACTCCGAAAAGTGTAAAAGCTTTCATAGAATGTTATGTATAAGTACCTGAAAGCTTATTTATCTTAGGCTTATAGTATTTATCTTTGTAGAATTCCTTAGACTCAGTATGTGACACTAAAACACTTAGGAAAATTCTGGGTGAGTCTACCAAGTGATGAAGGTGAAGATCAAGCGTCTAAAGCTACAATGGATAAAGATATCTTGAAGCGTCCGTCAAACGCTTTAGGAATTATCCCAGTGCTCAAACTACGAATGGATAACTCAGGCCGAATACTCAACATCAAGTGAAATGACGGAATTCTCAGTGAGACCATCAAGACAAGATTGAAGAGTAAGCGTCTGAAATAAAGAAAAGAAAGTCAGGATCAGTCCAAGCGTATGTCCAATACACGAGAATAACTATTCTCTTCAGCAAGCGTCCAAAAAGGTTAAACCAACACAACCTACAAAGAACGTAACCTGAAAAAGAATTCAGACCCAAAACCATCCAAAGACTTAGAAAAATGCATGAATCAAACGGACGAATTATTTCCAACGGAAATAAGACAAGATGCATTAAAAGTCGGATAAGTGCTATTAAAATATAAGCACTATAACTTATGGGCAAGCCATATCTTTGACCTAGACTGTCAGATTTATGAAACCAAGACCATGCCTAACCAATTAAATATACCCAAAGTTAGAAATGTCTGAACTCAAGGAATGTTTGGGGAAACGAGACTCCAACCGAGTCAAACGGACAAAAACCACCAATACCTTATAAATAGCTCTTTCAAAATACAAGAAAGTGTGAGTGGCACACAAAAATACCTACCTTGTTGAAAGAAAAACTTACTAAAAATCATAGCCAAATATCCATATAAGTTTTTCACAAATATTCCAGAGACAGTCACCCATATCTCAAATCTCTTGTTAAGAAGAACCTATACCACCATTGAGATATCCCCAAGTTGTTTGAACTTTCCAAAAACAAACAAACCCGTGACCAAAACCATCAACACCTTTCATCTGAGTGAGAAAGCTGGTTGACTTGCAAGCAACATTTTTGTGTAAAAGAAGCTTGTTGAAGTTGATCTCTATTGGAGCTGAAATCTGTGTGACCAAGGAGTTCCGAGATCAAGAGTAACTTGCACCATTTCTGAGTGAAAGAAGCAAGGGGATAGAAGATCTTTAGTGGAGCTGAAATCTGTGTGACCAAGGAGTTCCAAGATCATATCCAATCTCCCTCTATCTTGTAGAAGTCTCTGTGTGACTCTTCGATAATCATCATAGTGGAAAACCTCCCTGATAAAAGGAGAAGAAGGACGTAGCTGGGATTACATCACCCAGTGAACCTTACAAATATCTTGTGTCATTTACCTCTTTAAGCATTCATTGTGTTACTGCTTTACTATTCCTACTGCATACATTCTGATAAAGTCTTAAAACAACTAAGCGACTACTTTCGAATAATTAACTGAACGCTAAGCTATAAAATACTTCCGCTGTGCTAACTCTGATTTAGTGATTAAACTCTGCCCTACTCTGGTAAGCGTTGAAGTCACCGAGTCTAAGTTAACGTTTTTCAAGCGCCACATCTAGCGCTTAAACTTGTCAAGCGTTCAAATACTTCAAAGTAATACGAATTTTTAAGAAGTCAAAAAAGACTTCAGGGTCTATTCAACCCCCTCTTCTAGACCCTTTCGTATACCACTTGGGACCAACAAGTGGTATCAGAGCGGTTGAAGTTGAAACCTAAGCGTTTCCAAGCGTAACTGCTTGTTCAGATCCATTTTTTTATAGTCGCTTCAAAATTACTTTAAAATTCTTCATGGCATTTTCTAAAGTTCCCAAGTTGACCGAGTTAAATTATGACTCTTGGAAGGTCAAAGCGTTTACTTATTTGTGTTCATGTGATGATGAAATGTGTGATATCATTTCAGATGGGCCAATCAAAATATACAAAGTTATTACCAGAGCGCCCGAAGCCACAGGAGAAACACCTGACGGTTATGTGGAGAAGCCCAAACAAGAATGGTCCACCGATGAGCGTCGACGAGCCAATCTGGACAATGTCGGTCGGAATGCATTATACACAGCCATTGGTGACAATGACAACTTATTCAACAAAGTCAAATCATGCAATACAACTAAAGAAATTTGGGATAAGTTGGCTACTATTTGTGGTGGCTCAGCACAAATAAAGGAAAACAAATTATCAATTGCCAAAGAAAAATTCAACGGCTTCAAGATGCTACCTAATGAGACGTTAGAGCAATTAGACATGAGGTTTACAGCCCTTGTCACTGAACTAACATCTCTGGGTATGGAGCTACAAAATCGAGAAACGGTGGTCAAAATCTTTAGGAGTCTTCCAAGCAGATTCCTGATGAAAACAACTGCAATGAGAGAATCAAACAATCTGGACAGCCTAACTCCAGAAGATGCTTTTTCAGAACTCAAAGCATTTGAGTTTGAGCTGAATTCGGCCAGTGATGCAGTAAGTAATCCAGTGATCGAATCTGGAGCGCTAATGGCATCAATCAAAGGAAAACCTATCAAAGAAAAAGGTTCAGACATAAGTGAGGAAGAAGAACTGGCGCTTCTAAATAGATTCAGGAAATTCCTGAAATATGAAAGGAAGGGAAACAGTCCTAAGCACCCAGGACAAAGTTCATATCAAGCGCTTCCTCAAATACAACCACAATATCAAGCGCCTCACTATCCTGCGTCCTCCTCCCTAGCGCCAATTCAATATCAAACTCCTTCTCAGCAAGATCTCTCAGCGCCTGCAGCGTTAAACCAACGATCCACAAGATTAACAAACGAACAAAAGATGAAGACCAATCTTTGTTACAACTGCAGGAGACCAGGGCATTTCCAAGTTAATTGCCCATATCCAAATGTGTCTAAACCTACAAAGCAAGATCACACGGATAGAAACCAATTCAGGAGCAACCTGAGACAACAAGGCTTGCTAGCAGAATCAGAACCTCTCTATACGCCTGAAGAGGACTTGGAATCATCAGATGAAAGCAGCGATGATGAACCATCAAAGGACTCAGCATTCATTTGTCTCATGGCAAGAGAAAATGAAGCATCTAACGACGTACCATCTGAGGTAACCACTGATCTGTATCATCCTCTCTCTTATGATGAATTACTTGACAAAGTAAAGGAATATTATACAGATTGTCAAGATGCCACCCAATTATTCCAAAATCACCATCGTATTATTTCAGCACTCAGAAGTGATAACTTAACGCTCAAAGCAGAGTTGCAAATTCAGCAACAGTGCATTGAGAAAAACCAATCACTCGAGAGTGAAATTACTCAGCTAAAAGGTGATCTTGATATAATAGTCAAAAGAGAAGCTGAAATGGTCGCTAAACTTGCCAAATCAGAACAGCTTATCTCTTCATTATCAAAAGCGTCTAGAACGCTAGATAATGTGACTAAAGTAACCAGGGCATTTGGTGAAAAGACCGGTCTAGGTTTTGATAAATTCAGTTATAAAGCCAAAGCGTCCAATGTTACAACAATCAACAAAGGAAAAGGTGTAATCTTTGTTAAAGAAAGTTCAAACAGACAAACGCTGAATGAATCAACAAATATTGGTACAAAAGCTAATGATAAAGTCAACATTGACTCAGGCAAAGGAAAGACCAAAGCAAATGTCTCACAAAAGAAAATATATCCAAACGCTCAAAAAGCTAAGGAGATATTTTCTGCCAGTGAATCAAACATTAAGCGTCCCGCACCAAAAGTGCATCCTAAGCCAATACCAAACAGAATCAAACGTCTATATCCAAAACAATCCAGTTCATATTATCAACACTATGATAATTGTGAATACGATTATAATTTTTACTATAATCAAGGATATTTCTATACATCTAGAAAAAGTATGCAACTCAAAACGAAACCCAAGAAGGCCAATCTTTCTCCCATAGTGAAGACAAGGCAAATATGGGTTCCGAAAAATCTAATTCACGTCACTAACAAAGAAGGACCCAAAACAAAATGGGTACCTAAAGGAAATTAGATCTGCCCTTTTGAATGCAGGTACCTAGAGCCAACACCGACGCTTCAGTATGGTACATAGATAGTGGATCATCGAGACACATGACTGGATCAAAGGATCTCTTGATCAACTATCGTGCAACCAATGGTCCTCAAGTTATATTCGGTGATAATTCTAAAGGTAAAACTAAAGGTATAGGTATCATGCATAGGGGGAACATCATGATCAATGATGTATACTATGTTGAGGGTCTTAAACATAATCTCCTAAGCATAAGTCAATTCTGTGATAAAGGCTTTGAGATTAAATTTTCTAGTGACTTGTGCGAGATAATCGATGTTAAGACAGGATCTACCAAATTAAAAGGAAGAAGAACAAACAATGTATACTTAGTAGATTGGGATTCAACATTAGATAACAACTCTACATGTTTCGTAGCTAAGAATCAAAACGAATTAGGTTGGTTATGGCACAGAAAAATGAATCACCTCAATTTCAAAACAATCTCTCAATTAATATCTCTAAATCTCGTAGAGGGATTACCTAAAGGTTCCTTTAATAAAGATCGCTTATGTGATGCCTGTCAAATGGGTAAACAAGTTAAATCATCCTTTAAGAAGAAGCTTCATCTATCGACCTCTCGAATACTTGAATTACTACATTTAGATTTGTTTGGTCCTATTCAAATCATGAGCGTTAGTGGTAAAAAGTATTCACTAGTAATAGTTGATGATTTTTCACGCTATACATGGGTAGAATTTCTAGCATCTAAAGATGAAACTAGTGCCAAGCTCACCTCTCTAATTCGTCAACTACAAAACTCAAAAGATTTAAAAGTAACAAGAATTAGAAGTGATAGAGGAACTGAATTTACTAACCATATTGTTGAGAAATTTTGTAAAGACTTTGGAATACTTCATGAGTATTCAGCACCTAGAACACCTCAACAAAATGGAGTTGCTGAACGACGGAACAGAACGCTTAAAGAAGCCGCTAGGACTATGTTAGCCGAGTCTAAGCTGCCTCAAAGGTTGTGGGCCGAAGCTATTAACACTGCTTGCTACACTCAGAACCGGTGTATGATCAACAAGCAACATGAAAAGACTCCATATGAGTTATGGAAGGGACGTAAGCCGAATGTTTCATACTTTCATGTATTTGGTTCAAAATGTTTCATTCATAACAATGGTTCTCAAAGCCTAAAGACATTTGATCCTAAAGCAGATGAAGGAATCTTTCTAGGTTACGCCAAAAATGGAAAGAGTTTTCGCATCTTAAATAAGATCAAATCGAAGGTTGAAGAATCCATTCATGTTGTGTTTGATGATGCTAACCAAGAACCGAGTAAGGTTAATATTAATGATGCAGGAATTGAAGATTTATCTCAACAAGCGTCACAAATCAATCTGTGTGATGATAGTGATATTGATGAAGATAATGAAATCATTATACCTAATCCTAAGACTACTCGTAAAGACATCAACGATGACATTGCAAGAAACGCTGATGATCATGAAGGGAATGTTCATCAAGAGCAAATTCAATCTACAAACACTGAAGCGCCTACGCAAGGAATTGGTCAAGCGCCTACACAGTTTAATCAAACGTTAGATCAATCCTTAACTCGTTCCAACCAGACAGAAAATGGCTCAGAGACCATCCACCAGAACTAATTATTGGAGATATTGGAGCACCCGTTAGAACGAGAGCCGCTACAATAAATGAGGCCATGTTTGCAAGCTTCCTATCTCAAATGGAACCAAAGAAAGTGGATGAAGCGCTTAACGATCCAAGTTGGATAGAAGCCATGCAAGAAGAGCTAAACCAATTTGAAAGAAATGAGGTATGGACGCTAGTACCAAGACCAACCCACCAAGGGTCATTGGAACTAGATGGGTCTATAGAAACAAAATGGATGAGAATGGGATTGTGATTAGAAACAAAGCCAGACTCGTAGCTCAGGGATACTGTCAAGAAGAGGGCATCGACTTTGATGAAACATACGCTCCAGTTGCCCGACTTGAAGCAATCCGCATGTTTCTAGCGTTTGCAGCATTTAACAAATTTACAGTGTATCAAATGGACGTAAAGAGTGCATTTCTGAATGGTAAACTCCAAGAAGAAGTATATGTGGAGCAACCACCAGGATTCATCAACAACCATGGGAAAAGCATGGTTTACAAATTGGACAAGGCACTCTATGGTCTTAAACAAGCACCACGAGCATGGTATGACACTCTCTCTATCTTCCTTATAGGTAAAGGCTTTTCAAAAGGCAGCGTTGACACAACGTTATTCAAAATTACCCATAATGAAGATATTCTCCTAGTTCAAATTTATGTTGATGATATTATATTTGGATCTACCAATAAGCGTCTATGTGAGAAATTTTCGAAAATGATGCAAGATCAATTTGAAATGAGCATGATGGGTGAATTAACTTTCTTCCTAGGATTACAAGTTAAACAACTCCCTAATGGCATATTCATAAATCAAACTAAATATACTAGAGATATGATCAAGAAATTTGGTATGGAAAATGCATCACTTCAAAAATTCCAATGAGCCAAACGCTTAAGCTAGATAGAGACGATAATGGAAAGAAAATTGATATCACTAACTATAGAGGTATTATTGGATCACTTCTTTATCTTACAGCTAGTAGACCTGATATTATGTTCTCAGTATGCATGTGTGCACGATTTCAAGCTGATCCTAGAGAATCACACTTAATTGCTGCTAAAAGAATCCTTAAGTACCTAAAAGGCACACAAAATGTGGGCTTATGGTATCCTAGGGATTCTCCTTTTGAACTAATTGGTTATTCAGATGCAGATTTTGCAGGATGCAAAATAGATAGAAAAAGTACTAGTGGAACATGTCAATTTCTAGGTGATAGACTAATTTCATGGCATAGTAAGAAGCAACAGTCCATCGCTACTTCCACCGCTGAGGCTGAGTATGTAGCCGCTGGAAGCTGTTGTGCACAGATCCTTTGGATGAGGCAACAACTTAGAGATTATGGAATAATCCTAGATCCAACTCCTATCCATTGTGACAATCAAAGCGCCTTAGCAATGACTCAAAATCCAGTTCTTCACTCTAGAACCAAACACATTGACATTCGCTATCACTTTCTACGTGACCACGTTCAAAAGAAAGATATCTCCATGCACTTCATTAGTACAGAAAAGCAACTGGCAGATATCTTCACCAAAGCGCTTAACGAACAACGTTTTCTCACTTTAAGAAGTGAACTAGGTATGATTGATCTAAATGCTTAATCATTCGAAACATCATACTTTTGTTAGGCATGAAATTTAGGGGGAATTCACTGTATGTTATGAAATTTATGGGGAACCTACATAGGGGGAACCTTAAAGGAGCTAACTATACCTAAGTGAATATGACCAAAAATGTTTTCCCTTGCATCGGTCATACGCACTTAGCACCATACACTTAAAACCTTTTTGACGCTTATTACACAAATCTGTCTTAGCGTCTGCACTTCTTTCAAAATAAACTAAACGCTTAGCTTTATTCCCGGCTAAAGCAGTTAGTAAAAAGACCCTTTTAAAAGCAAGCGTACATTACCCTACGCTAAAACGAGAAAGTGGATTAGTCAATCAATGCAATTAATGCTGACTTGACATTCCTCACCCTTCGCTCAAGAAAACCCATGGGTACTCATCACGTTTTTCAAAGATGGTTCAGCACATGTACACGCGTCAGTACAATTACCATGTATCTTAGACGAATACAACCAGCGCTGAATATTTTAAACCAAAAGTAAAACACTACTACCAAGACCTAATGATAAGTACTGGGAAACTGTGTCCTCATATACACCCTGAAAGGAATAATTCTATATGTTACAATGACCGCTAAAGCACAAAATGTTACTTGAAAGAGACTCTCAAGATTCTCAAGCGTCCACATAACACTAAATTGTTTCAAGCGTCATTCTGAATAGGTCCGGACGCTTTAACAAATTTTTGGCGGGCATTTGAATAGTGTTCAAAATTATGATTCCCGAACAGTTTTCATAAAGAACGTATCCGCTTTTCATGGGCACACGTATCACTCTCAGTCTCTGTTTCAAACTTTTAATCGGACTTCAAAATAGTATATGTGGCAGTTACTAAAAGAAACCGTGCCTATTTAATCTAAATTCACGTCCACAGTTATATTTTAATGGCTGAGATTTATATTCCTCCACGTGTCAACATCTCAAACTTCAAACACACCGAACATTCAAATTGAAGTTTCTGCAGAACACAAACACTCTTATACTCTATTACATTCGTGCAAAAACAAGTCTCTCTCTTTTTCAAAAACAAAAAAAAATTTCCTTCGTAATCTCTGTCTACTGCTCACTAATGGCACCCAAGAAAGCTACTGCTGGAACCGCTGAAGTTATTGTTAAGATCACTGAAGGCCTTATAGTTGATTGGAAGTTTCTCTATGAAAACCCCCAAATTGATTTAACGGAAATAATGGATTCTGTAGCAGAGGCTGGGCTTCAGAAATTTCTCACGAAATACTCGTATATGTTTCCTGAAGAACTAGAATTTTTCTGGAGAAATGCTCGACTGTCTGACGATGAGACTTCCATCACTTGTTTGTTTCCTGTCTCCAAGAAGGAATCAAAGACGTTCACTCTCTCTGCGGCCTCTATTGCCCAGAATTTCTCTCTACCTAATGCTGGAGCCACTTTAGACACTATCACTGAAGAACAAATTCAAGAAGTCTGGACTCAGATTAGCGCTTACGATGATGTTCCATACAAACCGTACTTTGAGAAGAAAGATATAGTGAACAGGTATCGAGTCTTGGCTGATTTCTGCAGTAAAAACATAGAATGCAGAGTGGGAACCTTCGACAAAATCAACCCAACCCAGTTCAGATGATGACTGCCATCCTACTCAAGATAAAAATCAACTGGAGCGCCTATATATTCAGCAGGTTCAGAGACAGTCTACGCACTTCAAACAGACCTTATGGTCTAGTTTTAAGTGATCTACTTTTCCGAGCAGAATGCACCTCTTCAGCAGGAGTCACCGTGGCCAAGCATAAGTTCTATGGGCCAAGAATCATCAATAATCTTTTCAATCCACCCAAAGTTGGAGGTGCTGCTAAGCCTCTCTCTGAGCGCCAAGTTGTCCGAGCAGCGTCAGATGAGGAGGCTGAGCGTCCAGATCAGGCAAAGCCAAACGTAATGTGAAGCGTCCCACTGTCACAAAGAAACGGGCTCCTCGAAAGCCCAAGGCTCAACCTATCAAAAGCGATGAAGATGACGAGGATTCTATACCCTCATTAGTTGGAAAGATCTGGAAAAGGTTCTCAAAATATTGACTTTGAAGAACCTGCAGTTCCACAGACTCAAGCGTTCCCCGCCGAAGGTATAAATGTGAAGCGTATCTTCAAGAGGCGTAAGCGTCCAACTGCTGCCATCTCTTCTGAGGCTACACAAAGAGATCAAGCCATAGCTGCTGTCCCGATATCATCCTTCGAAACACCAGTTGATGTCCATCTGGATGTTGATATGACCCAAATTGTGGCCATCGCACATGAAGCTGCCATCGAATCTACAAATCTCGAGCCGGATGAACCTGAAATCCCAAGGGCTCAACCATTGCTTGCATTACCTAGTACAACAGAGGCACGCTCAGAAGGTCAGAGCGATGCTAACGACGTTGTGATCCATCGACATTTCTTCAAGCTGGATCCCTCAAAGACTATCGATCACTCAGTCGATTATTTGCCTCCAGCGCCCGCAGAGAACTTCATACCTGCAGGTACAATGAAGAAAGTCTTATCAATGCCGAAAATGATATCGCCAAGCTCATAAAGTTTGATCTGGCTGTACGCAACACTCTCTTTAATACAGCCTCCACCCCAGCTGATGAAGCTTACTACACAGCGCTTGAACTCGGGAAGACTCCCACACACATCCCGGCTTCCGTCACTCTCCAAGCACAGCGGCAAGGAGGCACGACTCCTAGAGCTGATGTTGACTTAGCTTATTATCTGGACTGTGGGACAAGCAAACCCACTGGCTTCGCTCTCCGCGACTACAACATCAGAGTCTATGAGCGTCAGGATCAGCTTCTGAACCCAACGGAAGAGCTACTAAACAGAGAAGGCTATTCTCACTCTCTAACACTGGTCAAAAGCGAGGAAAACAAGCGCTCAGCTAATCCTCTCCTCCTGTGGAAGAATAAAGGAGTACATGCCGGTGAGCGTCCAGCATCCCTGACCGAGATGATTCAACTTGAAACGATGCATATTTTGACTGCGTCTGGAACGCTAACTACCAACCCGACAGGTATCGTTTTGAATCCATCTGTGATATTCATCACCAAGGGTTCGTGCTATACTTAATGCAGGAACTGAGTATTGTATGACTGAGATAAGATGGGCTGAAGCTTACATGGGTGACACGTATAAATTTGAAGACTTGGTTAGTGCTCCCCATCTGTTCAGAATAGGGATTCATGATAAAAGGACCAAATTTGCACGCTACATGCTGACGCAGCGCCAGCATAGACTTGGACCCGTTCTGAAGCTGCCTTTGATCCGCCATCAACTGAACACCGCTTAAGACAAGCGTTGCACAAACTGGCCAACTCTTCTCTACGCTTTGATGATCAAGCGTCCACCAGCGGCTTCTCCCCTGTCCTGTCTGAACTGCACCCCTAGCCACTGTGAAGACAACTTTTCTCTCATGATGGCAATTATGCCTCCAGTCTCTCTATTCGACAAAATCTTCACAGACAATCTGCGACATGGGATGGCTCTCGGATCATTCTTTCAGAGGATATCCACTACTTCCGTCTATTCGACAAGAAGTCTCTATCACTATGATTTTGGTTATCGCTGCTAGAAAGATCTCAAGCGCTTGCTTCAGCCATCTAACCATACTTGGAAGAGTATTACCGGTCCGCGTTCCCGACTCTCGGAAAACCGAAGACTCTCCCAACAGATCGGCTAATTGGCTTCTCACAACACTATTGCCCAGATGCTTATTCTCCATCTGCAAAGCGCCCTCCAAACTCTTTCCCACTCATGTGCTGGATATCCTCGGGCCACTGTATATCAGGGCACTGGATAGTCCTATCAGAACGTTCATTCAAGGTACTCATTCCCACCTCTACATTTGAATGAACTTCTGCAGACTGCTACGTATCCATATGCAGATGAACCGTTTGCCAGCTTGGACTTTCGTTACGGACTTTAGCCGAATAGAATCAGAATTTCCTGCAGCACCACTCGTGACTGTTACCTGCTCCTGACGCTTATTT